>JANTCA010067331.1:0-15903 GCA_024741275.1 Chironex yamaguchii | reverse complement strand
AGCCTAGTACGAAATGTTTACTATTTATGTTCTCGGTTTTGTAACCTTTTAAAAAAGAATAACTAAAAAATAGTTTGCTGTATCAATGGACAGGATCTACCAAAAAGGTTGACCATACTGAAGTTTGGCTATACTTCCCACTAACCATTAGATAATGGATTAAAATTTACATTTTGAAGTGGAGGATAATTGATACAAACGGTAGTTTGCACTTGTTACAAGAAAACTTTCGGAACTTATGTCTGTAGCTTACTGGGTATTTTTCCTAGAAATGTAATACCCTGTTGCTTGTATCTAAAAAATACGTCGCACATCATGATGATTGACCATTGTAGGTGAAGATACACTTAAGTAAGAGAAGAAAGCAGTAAAACAAAACGAGTACTCAAGACGAAAGGTAACAGTGTATATATGTCTTAAAAATTATGAAGATAATGTATAAGAGGAAAATATTCCGATGGCATTGAGTTTGACAGTTATAAAGCTCCAAAAAAAGTATTGCGTTTGCTTCAGAAAGTTAAATATGAATAAGGAGAGGCTAAGCTACATTGTCAGGGGTATGTTTTCCACTAGTGCTTGTCGTTTTCAAGATATTTATTGCCTTCTTCTGAATTATAAGAATAAGCTTTTAAACCTTGACAGATTAAAATTTGTTTGTTAGAAGTGTGGAAATGTTTTAAAATAAGATGCTGTTTTTCCTTTTTGTCATATAGCAATAAATCCACATTAGAGAATAACCTTGGCATGGCCTTAATAATGAAACTTTAAAAAAAATTAGAGAGTTATGCAAGCAAAGTTAAATACTCTGATATTGATTACGAAAATACTGCTACTATCAGAGTAAAATGTTTATTTGCTATTTCACTTTAGTAAATATGGTCAATATTTATTTCATATATTTCAATATTTGTTTTCTTTTGTTGTCTAGGATTGGTTAGTTTTGCTACATGCTTTGTATAAATAGTTTGCCATATACATATACATATAATACTTTCCTTTCTGAAGTTTCATACTCTGAAGAGTGTCAGACAAAAAAAGCTTTTACGTATGATTTCAGAGCAATGTCGCAAATTTCCAAGGCGCTTTTCAAGTTTTGTACCACAAAAAGATTGTTCATTTATTTCATTTTTGTGATTTCTTCTTAAAAAGACATTTAACTTTTTTGTCCAGCATGTGAAAAAATTCGGGACAGTATTTGGATATACTATATGTCTATCTATCTCTATAGCTATCAAAGTTGTATGCCAGATTTAGCTGTTTTTAAAAATGATATTTATAAGATTTATCATATAGAAAAATTATAGCATACAGTCTTAGTTAATAATGTTTGCTGGTATATTTTCCTCTCATGGGAAAAGATATTGGATAGAAGCAGAAGCGATCTTAAAAGAAAGAAAAATGGAACAGGTATTGTTCAGGCATGAAAAATGCTTGAGATAATAACATATTAGCAGTGTTTATAAGTAGCAAATCCGTCAATAAAGCTCCATGCTCTCTATAAATCTCATTTCCTAATGCTCCTCCCTACAAATATTGCTTATCTGAAAGCAATTCCTCGCCACATACCACTGCTAAGTAAACAACCCTGCATTTGCGTTGTAAATTATGTCTTATAATTTATTTATTCGTCAATCGAAGTGGGAGTGTACACTGCTATGACTTATATTTAAATCTCGAACAGCACGATGCAAGGGTGTTTACCATGTGATATGCTATTTCACTTGCGCAAGTTGTGCAATATTTTCACCCCGCTATTGAAAAGATCCTTAACTGACAGATACTGCGTATATCTCAATATTTATAAAGGTCCTACTGTCTTTGAGTGGCGTACGGAATACGTATCTCACAAAATAAAGGCTACTGTTAGCTTTCGCATTTTGCAACATATAAACTAGGGGACTTTTTCACTTTGGCTTTGGCTTTTCAGTGCACAAGGCTTCCTTATTGAACCTGCATCACTATTTTTATCAGCAAAAGACTGCCCCACTCTCCTGCTATAAGCAGTGTGAAATATGTAACTCCATGTTCTACATGGTAAGTAAGTACTTTGCTTTATAAATAGCTTCTTACCTTTTCTTATGTCAAATGATTAGCCATTAAATAGCTATGACTCAATTGTAAGGTACCTGTTCCTTGCATAAAACCAGTTTAACGTTGATTTCCTTTACAAATTGAATATCAATAAAACTTCATATTATACTTTGTCAAAAAAGAGACATTCATTATACATTAACTGAGAAAGTGTGTTGGCAGACTTACATGTTGTCATTCACATATTCCATTAACATTATTTAATTGTTTTTCCATGATCACCTTAAGCTATAGTTTGTTTGTTTGGTGTATTGTATGTGTTAAAATGCTGTTTATATCAGTTTGTTGAGCTTAGTTCAATAGTGATTTGAGCAAAGAATGGAGGAGGAGTTTGATTACGTACTGAAGCAATATCACTCCGTAAGTCATGGCAATATTTAATGAGTTGTAAATGATGCACAGAGATAAATTTTCATCTTGGTCATTGAATACTTCGGCTACAAATGTTAGTCAACAACTCAAGAATAGAGACAATATATGTATTTCTTTAAATGTCAAGATTATTATTGATTTGGGGGACAACATAGTCACTGAACGTACCGTTTGATTGCCATTGTTATGGTCGACAAGTAGTGCTTCTACGTTAGACTGATTTGGTTATGCCGTTAACCGTGCTTAACGAAAACTGAGAAGACTAAGGCCAGGTGAGAGCTAGATTTCTTTTGATGAGTTACGAGAAATTTGTTCTTTATGTTTACGTTTACTGTCATAAATTGTATTGTAAATTACTGACTTAGACAATCACGCTATCTGATCTTTATCTGCACTTACAAGTAGCAATAGTTGATTGACATATATCACAAGAGACAAGTCAAATTTTTCCTTTCTCTTTTATTTCTCTGTCTCAACTATTTTCTATCCACGCATTCATCAGTTGCTTACTCAAACAAGCTCCTCTTTTCCGAGGCATCATTTCCTGATCTCTACACTTTTATTATTAAGTTGATCCAAAGTACATGCCTTGATGTTACAACTATGCTTTATGAAGCATACGACTACTCCTTTGTGATTACGTATACGGGATGTTTATGCTCATGTGATGCATAAGTATTGTATATGAGACCTGAGTGCTTGCATGTAAACGTTGCTGTTAATACAAATCCCTTGTAAATAAAGGTTTTTTCGAATCGAACAAGCACTAAACTTTGGAAGAGTCTACGGGAGTTTCCCTAATAATAGTACCCGTGGCAGCTTCAAGCCTGGAACGCTGATGGGATAGCCCCTTGGGGGTATTTTTACCCAAGAACATACCAAAGCATGTATCTAGTGCAACAGTCTGCATTTGAATGCAGCAAATCAGGTGTTTTTTACGTATGTTTCCGATATTGTGCTTCTTGTGAGCCAATAAGTACGAAAAACAATGTTCACCGTATAGTCTTGCACGTTCTTCGTAAAGATACAAACATTTGCGCAAGATATTTGTTGCCTTTATTGACCCATTGAAACAAAAATATTTGACTTTTAAAATCCATTTATGTAATTTTATTCCATATTTTGGTGTAATCGCCTGCTATCTCTGTGTATACATTCGTCTAGCTTTTGATAATTCTATTATTTTTGTCGACTCAGTTGAATTCGGGGATACAAGAGATAATCACGTCATGAAAGTGACCTTGAAAGGATAAAATACTATCTTACGAACATAAGCTTTGATCAGAAAGGGTCGTGATAAGAGTGTTTTGAAACTCACTATGTATTGTATCGTTCCTGTTAAGGTAGACCAAGAACCTGGATATTTCTAGATTAGGAATATAAAACTTTAAAATATCATTATCAAGTTACTGCGAGGGGACTAATATACCTTTTGCTTTTCTCCGAAATTAAGCCAGTTTATCCTGGACTTTTCTTCAAATTCACCCCGGTAATTGTGAGAGGTGATGTACCAGGACTTTATCGTGTCAAAACGAACTATTCATAATCCCAGTAAGCACCACCTATATTTTATATATGAAATCTCAATTCAAACATTAACGTTATTCTTCCTACTAACTTGTTTACACTCTCCACCTAGTAGAACAAAAGCACATGTTTACAGACAGAAATGCGTGTCCTAAACAATGATTCTATGCTTCAATGTGGCTTAAGTCAGTTCGCATTGAGGAGACATGGGCGCCAGCCTGATGAGATCACAGAGTTCCCGCCTTTTCCCATACAAATCAGCTCTCAAGGGTGTCGTCATCCGTAAATCTAAGCCAGTCTTTTACAATCGTATGAAAATCGTCATCAGTTCAGTGCTATAGACAAGTGATCGAGACATTGCAAATGTGACCAGTCTTGAGAGTCACATTTAAACAAAACATACTACTAATAGCATTTAGGTGTGTTTTGTTCCAATTTTATCCTCGTTTCCTCTTGCGCTTTTGTAGTCTTTGGTTCCCCTGAACGCAAGCAGTGATTTCAATCTACTAGATTTTCAATTGAGCTTAAATAGACGAAGCTGGCAAACGACTGACTAGACAATAGTCGGAAAAGTTTGTCCTTACGTTAAGGTCACGTAACTGAGTATTTGTTTAGCGGAGCAACCGATTTTCCAAACGAAATACTGCTTAAACTACAACAACAGTATAACCAAAGAATGACTGTCAATAGCTACTTGTATAATGTTGTATTTCCGACCAAACGTGTTTACATTTTAATAAGTAGACCAGGAAATCATTGTTAACTGCAATGAATCTTTTATTGCGGTCATCTTTGGAGTTTGGGATATTGCTGCACTTTTGACCAATGCCAGCGTAGCAATTCTGCATTTGTTAGCTGTTGTCTCATCGACAGATATGTAAAAGGAGTCAGATGTGCGCTGGTGACTATATATGTATATAAATTAAGAAGTTATTCTAGAATCCTAAGGGCACAACAACCATTGACAAGTTAAGGTATGACCGTATTGTTTTCTTATGTACTATTACTTACACTACTGTAATTAACTTTAATAATTTCTTACCTTTATTAACAATAGCTGTATCTTACTGTTTCTATGGCTGTACTATCTTATTACCTAGTGCGTTATTGATAATGAATTGCGCGTAATTGAAATAAATTTTGAAATAAATCTTCAAATACTTTGTTTTTTAGCTGAGATGTATGCTTTTAAGCAAGCATTGAAATCAGCGATAGATCATTTGTCCAGCATTTGAAAAAGTTCGTAACAGTCTATTTGGATAAACTATATGTTTACTTATCCTTATAGCTATCAAATTTGTATGCCAGATTTAACTATTTTTAAAAATGATATTTAAAAAATGATATTAAGCCAGCATTGAAATCAGCGATAGATCATTTGTCCTGCATTTGAAAAAGTTGTATGCCAGATTTAACTATTTTTTTAGATGATGTTTATAATTTGAAATTTCACTCATTTCAGCAGTAAACTCCGTCATTTCCTGTAAGTTATATTAAATTTTTACCCGTGATCCACGACGAATTCGGTGCATCAATAATGTTTGATGACATATTTATATATTCATGACAAACATGGAATGTTGGAACCATTTAAATTCCACTGCATACAGGTAGAGGCTTTGCTTAAGTTAGGCTGAGGTTACTATTGTTACAGAATCAAAAGATCAAAATCTATAGTAGAAGAAAGTGATAAGGAGATAGTTCTGTAAGGTCCTTCTCGTCTTCAAATTATCCTTATATAATTCTATTTCCCATTCAAAACTAATAGTTTATTGTCCTATAAAAATATATTTGTATCTAAACCTTCACGCATGAGTGCCATGAGACCATGTAGGTGGTTGATAGCAATTGATGTTCACGATGTATACACCTATCTTGCAGTCGAACGCGTTGATTGATCTAGGTGCTGCAAGATCGTGTTTGCATTGCCATTGACTTTACTCGATCTGCGCATAAACTAATAAGATAATGATGCCTATATACGCCTATATATATATAAATATATATATATATATTATAATGATATCAATTTTTTTCACGTCATAATATGACATTATCATCTTATTAGGCGAAACTGACTGCAAAGATATTCCTTTTATCGCTGTAGTATGCACTTACTAATAAAATTACAAAACTAACCAAGAGATTCTGGTTATCTCTATAGCTTAGACAGTCCAGTTATGCATTTATTACGTCTTATCTTTAAACTGTAAGGAGCCAAACTCTGCACATCTCGATATCTCCAGTGCAGTTCTGGCTGATTGCTTGTCTTGGTTGTCATCAATGGACCTACTATCAATGCTCAAGATGATTATCACCCAATATTCTTAAGAAAAGTAATCATTATTAGATCTCAAAGAGGCAATCCGTAGAACTAACTCGACGTTATTCCTTATCACTCCATCCCTTCTGTCTCCAAATTAACTGCTCTGTTTCATTTCAATAGTTGTAGGCGGGGAAAACCTTCTAAGACACGCCAATGGTTGAGATATGGGGACTCCGCTCACTTTTTGATTTTTAACCAGAAATGAGCACTATTGCCCTTATTAGATTCTTTTCTTTTGAGGCTACCTTGTCATTTAGATTATATCAGGCTTGCAAATTAGTTTACAGGCCTTTTGTTTAAAGGGAAAAACATCTTAATTGCTATTGCAGACATTTTGTGACCTTACCACGGAAATGCTGTTTAGAAGGGTTATGTCATCTTGAAAACGAGACTGAATGCACGGTGGTTCCTGCTGATGTGGTAGACGCTCAGTTATTTGGGTATTTTGGATAATTTCAGCGTCCATGTCTATTGGTTAGCTTAGAGTGGTATCATACATCAATGATAAGATTGGCAAATAGTCAATCCAAAAACTGAAGATAGTGTTGAAAGTTCTACATTGTTTCAATATGTTGTTTCAAACCACTTTAAGTGTAGTTTTGGGAACAAACAACAAACTTTCAAATGCCGTATGCAAAAATATAATTAGTATTTTACTTAGAACTGTTTTTGACCTATATGAATAAATAAAGATTTCTACGAGGTTGATTTAGAAGTAAGCCGTGTAGGCATTTAAGGCAAATTGTGGAGTAAGCAGCAAACTTGGATCTCTTCCAAAATTCAATACTTGGATTTGTGTACATGCCAAGATCTTTAATTACACTGTTGGGTGTCGTAGTATATCACATAGCTTCTCTGTCTACTTGGCCTAAACCTGGACCTGATCATGACTACTCCACCAAGCGCTGTCTTAAGCCATTAAACAAACCTCGTCTGCTTGCGAAATGAAAGACTTAAGCGTGTCATTGTGTGTAATTTATAAGTAGAGTACAGATACAGTTATTATCAATTATCTAACCTTTTTAGCCGACAGTAAAGTTTGCTCTTTTACTCAGACTTCCTGATTTTGATGAACGATCATTGTTAGCACAAAAGTAAATGTTGCTTTATATTTATCATAAATGGTGAGGCGGGATATTGTGATACATACACTACTGGCCACAAATGACGTAAGAGGAATAATATATTCTACGTGTAAGTCAACAAATACAAATTAGTTACCTATGTGAAATAACTAGATGTCTTTCGATTCTTTCTGTTGGGCTAATTTACTTAGCTGAAAACGGGTGCTAGTCTGTATTCAAACTAGATATTAAAGACATTAGCTGTAGATTCATACAACAGAAAACCAAACTCTACAAATTTGTATCAATAAAATGAAAGATATCGCAGTCTTGCTATTGTACTTTGGAAGGTTAAACACCTCACTCCGGCTGATGTATTAAGATGTATATACGTCGCCTACTGAGAATTCGTAAATAAGCAAAAGAAGGGACAGTTTTACTTCACATACCATCGCCAGTGGTTTTAAAGTGAAACAACAAGAAGAATAAATAACTTGAGATACTCCCAAGTCGCAAACCTCAGCCAACACATAAGGCAATCAACCGAGAAAAACCACCATAGGCTACGCAACTCCCCCACTTACTGACCATGTACTCTCTTAAAACTCTCCTGTCTACCTCAACCCTACCTAACAACGAGAAAGAATCCTTTGAAATGCTTCTTGATACATAGGACGACGCAAACGACAACTCAAAATTGATCACTTGTTTGGAGACCCATTTTTGACGTTACCTGGAACTTTCATCAAAAGTCGTCCTGAGTCTTTAGGAGTTATGTTGCTAACAGACAGGCGTTCTCCGGCAGTAATATAATGTCATTGAAGGAGATAGTGATGAAAGATATAGTAAAAGAATTATAATGGATATTTTCCGCTGATGATGGTTCTCTTTATCAGCAGAAAGTGATATTTTTCTCAATAAGTGATCAGGTCATGTCTTCATATTTGACTAGTTGTATTTACTGTGCGTCAAATGTAGGTCAGCAAAACTAAATTATTTCCCTGTGAGCACATGTGTCAAGCAAATGTACTTTCTTTAATTACATCTTACATTGTATTCCTTTAGGGCAGGAAAGCTTCCTCCGAAGAAAAATTATTTGTCAAGCGGTTACCTGAAAAACCTTTGCTGAGTCATGTACACGCAGTTTATGATTATCAAAAAACTACAATGAGATTATTAAACTCAGAACAAGGTGTATTTCGATTTTAGTTAAAATATACTTTGAAATCCACTACCGACATTGAATAGAAAAGACTTTAATAATCTTAATCGTAATCGGTATTTGTGATATATATATTAATTGCTAACTAACACCGTATAAACCATAACGAAGAGAAGATTAGTGAAATTGAGGAGAATTATGTCTCGTCCAAATTTGAACTATAACAAGTCTTGATGTACTCGTTATTTCTATTTTCCCAACTCAAGTTTTATTTGCATTCTATTATGAAGAAATTCACTAAACAGGGATTACAAGCAAATTGATTAGCCTGCTGAGAAAGTTTGTTATTAGAACCTTTCAGAGCACTAAAAATATTCCTTATTAACCTTGCATCTTTCATATCTCTTTCATGGTGTTTTTGACCCTGATATAACAATCAATAACACACCTCTCAGTGTGGTGAAATCTTTTACCTATTTTGGTCCAACAGTTAACACTGACCACACCTTAGAAACTGAGCTGGACCCGGATTGACAGAGCCTCAACAACTTTTGGCCGCCTTCAATCAAGAGTTTGTAGAAACAATGCACCTCTCAGTGAAGCTCAAAGTACTTGTCTACGAGGCTTGTGCACTGAGTATACTTCTATATGGAAGCGAATCATGGTCAACTTACAGACACCAAGAACATCGCCTCAACACGTTTCATATGTCTTCGCTCCATCATGGGTGTCTCATTGCGTGACCACATTCCAAATACAGACATGTACACCATGCTACATAGCCATTGCCTGCGATGAGTTGGCCATGTTTTACATATGGGTGACAGCCGCATACAAAAAACCATCTTCTCTGGTGAGCTCGCAATTGGCACTGAGGTATAAAGATGTCCTCAAACATGATTTCATCTCTTTCGGTATCTGAATGGAAACGTGAGAGACAAAACAGTTCTGCAACGACAGACGTGTTCATGCAACAGAATATGCCATGATGATGATGAAGACGATGATGAGAGAAGAGGATACTAAGACTTGGTACTTGAAGCGAATGTAGAAATGTATTTAGTACTTCGAGTATATAAGTAATGTTTATTCATTGTCCAGTTTTGACAATCAGGATGGGCTACTTGTAAACTAATAGATAGATAGATAGATAGATAGATAGATATATAGATAGATAGATAGATAGATAGATAGATAGATAGATAGATAGATAGATAGATAGATAAATAGACCAATTGAATGATCGGTCTATGCATTGCCCTTGTGCGGTACCTAGATCCAGCATTTGTAGCATTTAGCCTAGTGAAAAAACGTATAACAATTTAGGCAAAAGAACATTGATCTTCTGTCTCTATCTAGCTAGACCTAGTAATTTTTGTGTGCCCGCGTTTATGGAAAATAGGAGTTTAAACTCATTTTTTATCTTGTGTTCGGGTATAGACTTAATCAGAATCTTGGAGGTTTTCGAATCAAAACGTATGATAAAATCACGTTGTTTGTCTTTGATGAATTTAATAATGCATTATCGGCTTTTGTTTTTGGCTATCGGATACAAAGTCAAAATTTTTCAGTAAAAAGAAAGTTGGTTCATAGCCTTCTGTTTCATATCCTATCAGAAATTTATTATATTGCTCAATACTAAATCCATCTTATGCTGAAAATCATTAATTTCAAGTTCAGTTGTGAAAGGGCGTGGTTCAGTTGTGAAAGGGCGTGGACTGAAACATTTTTCCGGACGGTTCCTTTCAGAGACCAGACCTAGGGCCCTGGTCGTCTTTCGACGTTCCTGTCTCTCACAAGCACATACCTAAAACTCACACACATATGCACGGGCACGATGTCTGGATGAGTTAACGACATGATACAAGAAAGTCCAAAGTCAATAAATATTGGTCGAAATGAGGTTTGAATCAAGGGAAAGGTGGAAACAGTTACTGATAGGAAATTTCAAATTTCGGCAATAGTTTCGTCTTCGAAACAGCCCAGTGGTGCATTGTCGGCAATGAAGCTGTAGAAGATTTAGCACAAACACTAAAGAGCCACGATTGTAGACAAAAGTTTTTAAGTATCTATGGTGAACGTTTGTTATAGAGTGGTAGGCCATAGGAACTTTCATTGGGAATCGATAAATTTAACGTTGCTAGTCAATCTACGTCAGTTTGATTTCGCTTTTCCAGGGGAATGGTACTAAGCAAAGGTGCATGGCGGCAACTATGGAAAGATAAGCTTGCCAATAGACAATCACTAGTGCAAACTCTTACAGAGAATTTAAAGCAAAGTTTATGCTTGTCAATAAATTTCTCTCCTATCTTATTCATCGATTGTATTTACAAGGTTTAATTGATAGCTTTCAGATACTTAGGACGGTTAACAAATACAACAACGTTTTATATTATGCACACATTGCCATGGAGATATCCATCATTTTTGCTCCAATGAAAATTTAATGGCTGAGCTTTCAAACAGAGACAAAGAATGCGCTACGGAATAAAGTTGCTGTAGTGTCTATTTGCAATCAAAATTATTGTCGGGTTTCGCTCAACATCATGTCAAAAAGAATAAATTAGCAATGACAGGAAAAGTAACCCGTATTTCATAATTGCATGAGCGCTATCTGTTTAACAGAAGTCTGTTGAATCAAGTTTTAGAATACATTTTGGTTGATGATGCCTTTGAAATGCCGAAATTGGCAGATACTGGTCTGCCCGTCAAAATTCATCTAAATTCTTGTTAATCAAGACCCTATTGTAAAAATATAGGAGAGAAAAATACTTAATATATTCTGTTCTTGAAAATTTCAGTTAGCACATGTGTGAAGCTCAGGGGCTAAGTATGTTACGTACCATATAATACAAAGACTCCATGGGTCCAACTAACAGGTTTCCCTGTCAAGAGCAACGAGTATTCAACTTACAACCAACACTTTTAAATAGAAACGCAAGGAAATTTGTAGTTGTTTATCTTGCAGGACGTAGCATTTATTATTTTTTTATCTTTGTACATAAAGTTTTAGGATATGCCAATATTTAAAATATTCCTTCCTTTATTTAAAAAATAAACACGGAAGCGTTGGTGAAACGCTCATTAAATGGTACATGAGTGTAACTTAATATCATTTGCATTGGTTATTAAATTTAATTTTGTTTAATTGTGAGCATTATTTGATAAAGAGATGTGCAACAAGGAATTTTAAGTTTGTGAGGTTTAAAACTGCCAACACATTGACTTTAATAATACAACTATTAAAAACATATAATAAAAATTGTCCAATCTTCCACAAATAACTACATCTTGGTCAGCCCGGTATTTGTCAAACAGAAGTAGAAATGATGGATGAAATTTATGAATTAATGAGCTACGTTTTTTTAAAGGTCTGGTAAACTATGAATTCGACATTTCTAGTGAATTAAGTGGCCATTATCAACTCAATTGACAGCTATACGCTGATCGTCATATTGAAATTCTCATCACACAAGTCCTCAATTTTAGATTCTGTCACCTGTGGAGAACAGAAAAGTTTCCCAGGAGCTTTGTAGTACCTCTGATTACGGCTGTTCTTTCGTTTCACTAGTACAGCTGGTTCGGCATGTTAAAGAGACTTTAAAGTCTGTGTAACTGAAGCTAATTTGCCGTACCGGTGGATTTTTGGACTAAAACGCTTTAGTAAGCTTCAAAAGCATTGATAGAAAAACAATAGCTTTTACAGACGATTTGTGAGAATTCTTTAAGATTGATATAAAAGGGCTCTCTGCACTTTAAAATCGTATCTTAGACGTACTATTATCACGATGTAATGTCACTTTATGGCTAAGGCGACATACTGTCTGAGTCTTGCCCAGACTGTTTACCGCGTTCAGTCTAAATTCCAAGACATCAGGAGAAACGATAAATAAACTAGGCTCTTCTCCTAAGAGTTTCTTATAGTAAACTTCAAGGCTGAAGAGCATAGCACACTTAAGTACAAATCTCTTAGAACAGAACAGTAATAAAACTTTTATTCTGTTTTGCATCCACTACAATTTTTATGTATGAAGTATCCACCGCTAAAAGTATGTTGTGAGTTAGTTATCCAAGCTGAGACAAATGGATTGTAAAGGCGACAACTTTGGGTCAACGGATCTAGGATCGTACAATATAGTTTCATAGTTTTCGTTCTTCTAGCATTTTCCTTCGCTATATTGGGATATTATGGTTGACCCTGCTGTTATCTAAAGCTCCATACGTTGCGCCAATATGGTTTTTCATTCGTCACGTCAAAGGATATCCTATTGTGGTTGTCACTAACGTCTAAGTGTGACTTCATCAACGGAAAGTAAGACTGCACAGAGCATCAATTACTGGTCACCAAGCATTGCAAGATCAAATCAGTGTACGAACAAGTCAAATGCAAATTGGAAAAGATCTTCGTAAGTTTAGTCTTCAACACAAATTGATTTGATTTTATGAATTAAAGTGCTGAGTTCAGGGAAACATTTGAGTGTCATTACATGGAATTTGCGTCCCGATTGATTCAAGAAAACAATTTGACGAGTAGTAGTAACCACTTCTGTCAACAGAATGTCAACATGTTTGGTGGCAATTACCGTGATTTCAATAGCATATGTGAATACAAAGAAATCATTAGGATTAATCGACGATAATTTAGAAATGGTTTTCGTACCTTCTCTTATTTCCCGGGTTTCTTAATGTTATCCTATTATGTTCTATGTTACATGTTTCTATCTTCGTTACTGCCTGCTTTGATCTTGCAGAAATCGTAAACAAATATTGTACAGATGCTGATGAAGATAGCTTTGTTAATTTATTGGTTTTTTATGAGCAAAACTATGAATGCCAAAAGTATTCTTGTCTGTTAGTGGTGTTAGCGCTTCCCCACACAGTCGTCGTCATCCAGATGCTTAAATGAACATGATATCCTCCAAAATGACAACATTATCTTTTGATCCGTATAACCGTTTTTCTAGTAACTTCTGTTTTTGATATGATATGATAGTCAAAGAATGCCATCGTTTTAGTATAAAGTATTTTATTCTCTTAAAACAGAATAAAAAGCCCCGAGAAATACATTTACAATGTCCTGTAATAATGTACTGGTCTATGGCTGCCACTTAATGACATATTTGACAGAAATTCTCCAAAAAGTTGGTTTGATTAACTCTTTTATACTCCACAAACATTTGTATAGTCATGTTACAACTACACTCATCGAATTGTACTTGAATGCAAAATACTTGAAACATCGACTACTTTTTATGGTTCTTGGTCACATTCACACGCAAACTGATATTATGATGTGATAATATTTAGAGCAAAAACCTTTGGCTTTATCTAACTCTTTCTTGTTGTTCTTTTCGTCGAATCTCGTGCGAGGATACTCAATGCACGTGGCCATTAACCGCTAGTGCAATTCCTTTGGCATTTGACTGTGCTCATCAGTCTTTTCGGAAATATCTTAGCCGAGTTTCCCCTTTCGGACTAACTGTATATATTACCTAGTGTTTGGTAACTTGTAGATGAAACAGCGTTTATATAAATACCCACAGACACTTTTGCAGGAAATGGATTATAGTTCCTTTATACTCCTGTGCCGCTCTTTCCCGACAAAAAGCTGAGATCCTTGGCGTGCTAACTCAGTCTTTACCCCCAGGTGGCAATGGCGCCGTCTTTGGAATTATTAATGTTTTGAGGAACAAAAGGAGAAAGCTACTCACAGCTGTGACAAGTAGAGTAGTTTTTTTATGATTGTAAGCTATGTTTTGTCAGATTAGAATTCTCCGAGGAACAGGTCTGGATCCTCTAACGTTTAAGATTATAGGTTTTGATAAATAAGGTTGATCGTAAGCAAGCATTTACAAGAAAGATAAAAAAGAGATAATGGTTGCATAGATGTTAGTCAACAAATCAAGAGGAAAAGATTCAATCCATTGACAGTTGCTGTCACTATTATGCTTGGGTGGACATATTTGCATGATTATTTCTCAAATGATAATTCAGCTTGATAATATTTGGTTAATATTCTTTTTATTGTCAAGCTAAGGACATACATTACTCACTTTTTATGTCATATTTTTATTGTACAATCGTACTTGAGAATTTGATGCTTAGAGAGTGGTGGAGGTGTAAGATTGCTATTTTTTGTAATTTGGCTTTTTTATTACAACTTTTCAATATACAAATGCAAAACATATCAAAATGGAAAACTATCATGATGAGAAGATTGAGGTTAAATGTTGATATTTAGGAATTGTAAATAAATTGCCTTCTTTGTTGCCGAGAAAAAGTGAAGTGATTATTTACTACATTGAAGCAAGGAAATATAAGGATGAGGAAACAAAGTAGAAAATACATAAAGGGGTACGTGAATAGAGGAGACTCTCTATACATGGACAGAAAAATTGTCAATGATTTGTTTGCATTGTTATGCGGATTTGGAGCACAAGAATTCAAAAAGATAAGGTATGTTGCCAGCAGGATAAAAACAATACCTCTGTCTTTCACATGGATAAATTTTACAAAGAAAGAATTTAAGAGAGAATTTTATGGTTAATACCAGAGAGACAATGACATTTGTCATGGTAAAGAGCCAATAAAAGAGGTAAGGAGAATGGAAGACCAAGAGAAAGGATTCGCAGGCGAGCAAAGGAGTGGATGAAATAATGTGCTCAATACGGGTATGAGTGCTCAGTGATAGGACGTAAGCTCATAAGCAGACTTGAAAATCGCCTTGAAAATTTGCGACATTGCACAGAAAACATACTTAAAAGCTTTTTACGTTTGACACTCTTCGAGTATGAATCGTTTGAAAGGAACATATATGTATATGGCAACCTTTTTTATGCGAAACATGTATAGAAACTAGCCAATCATAAACAGAAAAGAAAAAACAAAGAGAAAATGAAGAAACAAAACATTATTGGAAGAATCTAAGTAAAAAAAACGAACTCTTTCTGTCTACAGAGTACCAGTTTTCTTGTTTTAGTGTAGACAGACTCCAGTACACTTAGATGACCCTCTGACTTTTCATACTGACAACAGCTGACAATGGCCATAGCAACACAAACAGATCAGGGTAAAGTGTATAAGGTATCTTCATAGCCAAATACTGATTATTCTTGTTTCAAACGCTTAAAAGTAAATGTCCTCATGTTTTCATAAGTGATTATAACAGTCTGCAGTTTTTTGATATGTTGATGTGATAGCGTAGTATATAACAGATTAACACCAGCCTCCTAGTTCTTGCCCTTCTAGTTCTTGCCCTCCTAGTTCTTGCCCTCCTAGTTCTTCCCCTCCTAGTTCTTCCCCTCCTAGTTCTTCCCCTCCTAGTTCTTCCCCTCCTAGTTCTTCCCCTCCTAGTTCTTCCC
>JANTCA010067320.1:0-15904 GCA_024741275.1 Chironex yamaguchii | reverse complement strand
TCCATGTTTATTAAATATATATAAATTACAAGAAATAAACACTTTTTAACGTTTCGAATAATTCTTCTTCAGAAAACCCTTTTTATATAAACAGTCCCATGGTAAGCAACTGATGAACGCCTCAAATATTAAATATCTTATGTGACAGAAAGAGATAGTAAGTCACTGATATTTGTTTGAACAAGTCTTTGCATTTGTACAACTGTTTGACCAAGACAGTAATTAGTCCTCTTTCATAAATGGCTTGCTAAAGCAGCAAAAATTTACGTATACTTGTTCATTGAATACATGATTTTAACTAATATTGAACAATATTCACACATGAAATGTAGGATTAAAAGTACATATGAAAAGACCAATTTCTTACAAATTAGAGATAAACTTCCTGGGAAAAGAAAAAGTCAATGCACTCTAACATAAAAGCAGGCTGAACCCTCTCTTTTTTATTCTTCTAAACGAATCTACTTTCAGCTTTCAGGATTTGAATTATTGATGAGAAAACTGAATCAATTTTTGCGAATTGATGCGATACAGTTAAATCATGAGTATTCTGCGGAGCAACTTGATTTACTTCTTGCTTTAATACTTTTTATGACATGAATAAGAAGTGAATTCATTCGGTAGTTTGTCAATGTCGAATTATTAATGATTCTCTTGCTGTTTTTATTGGGTGGCCACATTGAAAAGTGTCCTATTTAATCAGTGTCAAGTGTGTTCTTGATTTGTCCAATACTTTCCAAATGATCATGGTTAGCCGAACAATATCTGTGGCTTTCTTAAAACTTTACCTCGGTAACCACTTCGGCAAATAATCAGTTTTCCATTGAACAACTTGTCATCCCAACCACGGAGCAATTACACACTGACACGAACGTTGAATCGTTGCTTTTACAAACGTATCGAAGATCTTTGCTAATCCTCTAATACAGTAGACGCCAAAATATCCGAGCTGTGGAATGAAACCAGGAAGTCTTTCCAAGGAGCAAGGTGAGGTCTTTCTGTCTTTTATCGCATGAGATAAATTTGCTTATCATTATCAACTTTACACTCAATAATTTTTGCATTTTGTTTGGCATTCTTAAGAAAACTAGTAATTGCTAGCTTGTCGTAAAATACGAATGAAATTGTATTTTTTATGTAATCAATCATTTGCACAACTTTCAATCAGACGAGCAAGTCTAGAATTAATTACATTTATCTATTTGCAATAGAAAAAGTGCATCAATTTTTACAGGGCCTGTCTGTTTATCTGACATTTATTATAATGTACTAAAAGTCTCTTTACTGCGGTATTAATATGATGTATATTTCCAAGTTCTGAATGAAAAGGAGAGCTGATATTTTTATTTTTCTATGAAATAATCATAAGGCGTACGTTTTCTTGTAAGAATTTCCTTGATCAGGCCAGAACGAATTTACAATCCACTATTTAAAAGACTGTATACCATTTCAACGAAGGAAGTGTATTACACAGAGAGCCGAAATGAAATTCGTGTTGTTATAACTTCCTCTGAAGTTTTGCGATAATTAAATATTTTCCCCAGATGAAGAGAGGTACAAAACGTTAACCGTCTCCTCTGTTTAAAGAAGAGAATAATTAAATGTAAGTATGGACCAATATTATCTTTTTAATTTTGATAATGGTTACTTGTAATAGTGTCTCAAAGGATGATTCTTTAAAAAGAGATGAATTGCAAAGAAAATTCACGCCAGTTTATAACGAGATACCTACATAAAGTCAAACTGTTAATTATTTGTGATAATATACATCGTAATGATAGATTTTAAATACAGTCTGATAGTCAAAGTACAGTAAAAATAGTTCATGGCTTGCGTTTAACATGCAGATAGAGGCTTATGAACAAAGTCAACAAAGGTTAGGCTATGATCCTTTTAAGAGTACTAAGTTCAAGAATTCGTTCACAGTTTGTCTATAACATACATTAAAGTCATACCAGGAATTATCCCATGCTAAAAAAGCATTTAGTTGTTGCAGTATACTTTTGAAGCTGCATTCGGAAACATGACTTGCCTTAGGAATTATAGCTTGAATGCATTTAATTTAGATCGATTCCTCAATTTGGTGATGAAACATTCATTTTTAAAGGAAAGTGTAAGGAGTTTTAGAGAAATTTCACCTCTTACATTTTGTCTGGTTCTAGTAGCGCCTAAGGTTACGCATAAATATCTCAGCGAATCAAACTAAGGGATTGCACTTCAGTAGGTATGAACGTAATAACTCTGCAGAGTTGGTGCAACCATTTATAAATAAGTTAACAAGGGGTCAAATAGTGCCCACGGAAGTGTTTATGAAAGGTGTCAACTATTGTGTCGTAAAGATCACAACAATAGCTTCAGAATAGGCAAAATAAAAATGAAAAATTCCTTAAATTTGTTACTTCCACGGGGAGATTATGTTTTTGTTGGGGTTTATTTATCTGTCAGTTTGTCGTCTGTCTGTCTGTCTGTCTGTTCGTTAGCAAGATAACTTAAAAACTTATTGATGGATTGTGAAGAAATTTGTCATGAGTTATCCGACCTGGGATAGGAAAAAAGTGATGGAAAGGGGTGATCCGGATCAAATGTTGGATTCTAGATCACTTTTTCGGTAATGAAACTTCCATGGTGGTAGTGAAGGATAAACATGTTACCGTATTTTGTAATGATATTTTCACCAAAGTAACTAGCAAGTCAATCACCTTAGGGTAAATCCTGTTGGTTAGATAATACAGCAAGTGGTCTACCCGTCGTTCTTCAGTCTAAAGTCCTGTGTTTGTTTGAATTTGTTATATGCTTTCTAATTGAATGATGTCAGTTGAGATGGCATCCCTTCGTGCTGGTGACATACGAAAATTCCCTTTCCTCCTCTAGTTTCCGAATTAAATTAAAATCATGAACTGTTTAAACAAATACGATCACTGTCATTATAGTTCAGTTTATTAAAGCAAATTGTACGTGGAGTGTTTCGTTGACTTCAGCGAAGACTGAGGAGTCATATAAAGAGGGTCATTGCAGTAAACCACGTTGATGGGCAGTGAGTCCAGCAGCAGAAGCATATTTCCAACCACAAACAGTGCAGTTGTGGTCTTTGTCTTCCCCTGCATCAGGGAACTTTTGCCTGTTCTGCGGTCTTTAGTATGTACAGGTCTTTTATCTTCAACAGCCCGCACAACATCTAACAAAGAGCTGTCCATTTGGAACGGTTTTCTAATTAGCGAAGATTAGATTAAGAGCAAATTATCGGCTCAAAAATTCCTATTTGATTTTTCTCTCTTAGCTTATTTTGCTACAAAAATCTCATCATACTTCAAACAAACTGATTAGTTGTCACTGTCAATCTTTTTCTATAAGTCGTAACAGTGAGAAGTACAAGAACAACCATTGAATTAATTAAGCTACAAATTACAAATCAAATATTTGATTGGCCATAGTAGGCGTATTTTCTAGTTCATTTACATCAGAAAACACTTTGTAAAGAATGATTTTTTGCAATCATAGTTCCCACTTGTAATGTACTGTCAAAAAACTAACCTTAAGCAGTACTTACGACTCATTTCAGTCTATTTGCCTTATTAATGGACGTTGCTAATAAGTGATAAAATAGTCGCTCGTAAAAGCGTTCAGAAACGACCCAAATTAAGTAGACATCGTTCCAATCCGACGTCTAAGACCGGAACATCTGTTGTCAAACGTAATTCAGAGATAACCAGCAAACCCAGAGCAAACGCAGTATAATGGGACAGAAGATAATTCCGTTCGACCAAACCACGTATAATTGTTTTAATGATGACTTGATTCTAGAAAAAAGATCCTATCATTTAACGGTATCGCACAAACAAAATATCTCCCAAACATAGGTTTCGTCTGTTTTGGATTAAATTAACTTTCTCTCGTGCAAATATGCATTAACCATTCTTATAACTGGTATATGTCAATGGTTCTAACTAACTGATCTTCTTTTTAATCCATCAGTGCTAAAGATATGCTGCGAAGCTGTGTAGATGTAGTTTTTACTTTCATTATCATTGTTCTCACTTTTTCAAGGTAAGTGGTTTCATTTTACGCTTAAAAAGATAAATGAAAAGCCAAGAAATATTGCAGTAAAATATAACTGTTTGTATGTCTGATATGCTTATGAAATTCTTATACAGTAAAGAAACTAACCAACAATTAGTAATGTATCTTATTCTAAATTAAAAATTGCATAAATTGTCCTCATTACCAAAGACAGAATGAGGTACGCAAAAGGAAATGATATTTTGAACAAATTGTTATGTCTTCTCCTTGATATTCCTCGTCATATCGTATATCGTATTGCTTCTATTTTAGATTGTAAAAGAAAATGATATTAATGTTCTTGTTTTTTTGTTATGTTTTTGTTAAGGTTTGGATTATCGCAGAAATCCAACTACTCAGAGTGGATTAATCACTTGCTAGATCATGATAAATATGACCAGCGCATTCGTCCTCATTATCATGGTAAAATTCCAATTGGTTATTGTAATCAAGAAAGCATTAAAAATAAACTTTTATCTTTTAAAGCTGTAGTTGTAGTTGTCATTGAAGATTTTGCTATCTTGACATCTTTTACTTCGTTGCACTTCTCTGTCTCCTATCCATGTACTCAACTTCAACACGTCTAAAACCGATCCAGATGCTCGTCCTTTGGCAACAACGTCAGAGAAAGAATGTCATCGTCTTCCGTCTGTTTACTGATTCACTGTGGGTTCTTTCTAAATATTACTATTTTCATGTGGTTTATAAATTGACGCACACTCGAAATTAAAAACCAGGAGAAAACAATTTGAGTAGTTTGTAGTTACAACCTAAAAGATGAGAATCACCACAGCGGGAAAGAAACCACCAATAAACCAGAAGGATACGATGATTAAGTCTGCATTTGAATGTCTTATCAAAAGCAGTAATCAGGAACACTACAAAGACATACAGATTTAACTAGGACAAGAAAATTAAATAATGTTGAAAACGTAAAAGAGTAATTTTGAAATGTCGTAGGAAATTAAAAATGCTTTGAAAGTTATTACAATCTAGCATATTGTAGTGGAACAACCAGCATTTGCAGTGACTTTCATTTAGTAATTTTCTAAGGCTGTATCTTGCAGCAACTAATTCAATACACTTTTATTTTCTCGCTTTTTTACACTCTTGATAAAAACCAACATACATAAAGATCATGGCTTTGCTTCATGAGTAGACCATCGCGACATTGTGGTTCCTTGAGGCTTAGGGATAGATAGCAAGTACAATAGAGAAGTACCAAATTTACCAACCTGCTGAAGAAGAGAATGACTCCTCCGCGACGTTTGGACCTCATAAACTTAGTTCTTAGACCATGCAGTTCTTCTTTCTATGTCTGTTTTCCTAGTTCTTTTTCTATACCAGTTACATGCGCAATGCCTTTATCTCGTTCTTTCACATAAGTAAGACTTTGAAGGCCGGAAAGTCGCTGGTAACTTTCTTTCACAAAATGGGTGTTACACCTTCAATGTTTTGTTTCACGTTTACTTGCTTTAAGGATACTATCAGGATACAATAAATAATCTTGAGTACCGAATAAAAATACTTCAACTCCCATAAACAAAATGTTATTTTTGAATAAAATAATCCGATTGAGTATTAAATAATGTCAGGGGTCGTGTTTTGTTATTTTGTTTTCAGTTGGAACAATTTATGAGACTCATGGTTCTTTCCCACTTGAAGAAATATGCATATAACAAAGCTCGTCGTAGCGTAAGGAAAGGAATCAAGATCAAAAAGCAAGAGTAACCACCCCACCTACTGTCTATTTCAAACGTAGTGATGGTTGTGAGTAGTGGTACATGGTAAGCGCAAAGCATACCACTAACAAGTATGGCAAGGAAATAAGCGCAAGAACAGAGCTACAAACATGAAGATAGCTTTAGTTACACAAGAGGCCTGAATGCATACGATAATAGTTTATAATAATTACTAGATAAATAATATTGAAATTTCAAAGACGAAACGGTGCAAGAAAAGTGGTTTATTTTCTGACTAAAAGAGATTTCAACCACTTTCTGAGCAAAAATTGATGGTGTTTTAATTTTCTATGTAGTATTTAGTCGAAGAGTACTTTTGTCTTACAATTATTTTTCTCCCTTTGATTTGGATAACAGAAATATCTTACCTTTATTATTATAAAAGTAAATGTTTACTTTATTCTGTGTTTTAATGAGGTTTTTCTTTCGCTTTCCGATTTCTAGTATCATGATTATCTTTTTCTTTGCCAAATGAATAATGACAAAATATGGTTGTTTTTTTTATATTACTATGCGATACTCATCTTGATTTCTGGTAGGTCCACCAGTGGATGTTACTGTGGCTTTTCTTGTCCTAGCAACAGATGATGTTAATCTCGCAAATATGGTAAATATATTCAATTTTTGGAATTGGTATCTGTCTTGTGGTTGAACCAGGCCTATTTTTCATTCATCCACTGTTTTCTCCTTAGTTTCGTTTTAATTTGAGACATTAATGCTTGATAATCAATATATTTTAAAGATATTTTTATAGACATTTCAATATGTTAACATCAAGCTTGATATCATGCCTTGTTTGAAAATGGGATATTCTTGTCTGAAACATATCTACCTTAAAAATGAGTGTTTTTGAAGGATATTGTTTTCTTATCAATGATTTTTCCTATTTATATTTCTTATATTCATCAATGTAATAATGGCTTCCTAGAACCATTTCCTCTCTTTAAATGGTATATTTTGATACTTTATTATACAAATGTATTGACGGTAACTCCAGCGTATTAATGATATTAGCAATATTTTTCTTGTTATTTTCCGTTATTTCTGATAACGTATAATGTGTTTTGACATTGATAGCATGTTGACTTTATTTTCCTTTTTAGGACTACACAGTTGAATTTTACTTGAAACAAGAATGGTATGATGAACGCCTTGTCCACAATTATGAATCAGAACTCGTCCTCGATGACGAAATGCATAAGGAATTATGGTTACCAGACTCCTATGTCGTCAATGCAAAATTTTCTAAATTCCATCGTGTTACAATGCTAAATCGACTGGTCAAAATTTACAATAACGGAAAAGTACATTTTAATGTCAGGTAACTGGAAGCTTTTGAGATACATACATTACGGAATTGTTAATTTCCATTGAGAATTTCTTTTTGGAACAATTGTCAAATTTCTCTGCAATTTTAGCTCCTTTGAAAGACAATCAGGCCTATGTGAAATACGATATCTGATCGACGTGATACGTGATCGATTTAAAATCATTAGTGATTGGATTTAACGTTAATATCGTAAGTTATACATCAGAACAAAATTACACGAATAGCCTTAAAAGATAACAAAGTTAATACAAACGCTCCACTGACAAGGAATATCAGTTAAGGTATTATTCTATATATGATCATACATGCTTACGTATTTTAATGCGTCAGAGAAAGTATAAAGCGAGCGAGAAGATATGAAGATAAGCTGAGTTGTCGGTATATTGTTCTAAATTTAGTAGGTGTAAAATGTACACTTCAATCTAACTGAATAACTTGGTAACGACAAGAACACTTATGCTTTTAACACAGCTAACAAAGTGTGGATATTTGCCCTTTTCAATAAAAAAGATCGATCTCTTAACCACAATACGTTATCGTTTATCAGCAGCATCAATTAAGGAATCGGCTTTTAAATAGATTAATCTATGTCTAGAGTCCACCCAATTGACAATTTGTGATTAATTATTAATAAGGTGGTCTTGCAGTCTCTAAGAATATTGATATTGTTGCCATTCAATGACCTTCAACATCTGACCAAGAGAATGGCTTGTGTCAAGTTTGGGTAACCACGTCTTAAAACATCAACCTGTTGTAGACATTGTTTTTTTTAAATGGTCCTAATAAAGACTTAGCACCAGTAAAATGTGCTATTTTAAAAATGGTTGTCAAAGAAAATAAAATGCGAGCAATTATGAAGACTTTTCTTATCAAATTTTGTGGTTGTTAGAATAAATGAGACAAAGACAGTTAGCTAGAACCTTACTTCTGTCAAAAGGAGTAAATACATCATAGTCCATACGAATTTTACTTGATTTAAGGGAATGTGAAATTTATTTCAAAGAAATATTGTTTCTTATTCTGTGCATTATATCTAAAAGTCACATAAAATATTATTAATATACAAGTGTGTCTACAAATGCCTACAGAATAAAGGCTTACAAAATTTTATGTTTAAAAGGATTAAAACAAACTCATCCGTTGTTGGATGTTCTCACCAATTCAGTGTTTTACAAACAATATCTAAATACGTTAAGTAATTCTGGCGTTTGCAGAGAGACAGTGGGTATGAAACAACATCGTATTTACTATAGAATTTTGATTATGAACAAGAAATGTTACAAAAACTAAGTATATTGGTCCTTTGTCGTTGCTCAATGCTGTCAATGCAAGTTGAAAAGGCAATTTGATAATCCCTTCTACACAAAAGCAGTGATTAAAGAAATAAAGTTGATTACTTCACGATATATTTTAAGTAATACCAAATTGAGAAGCAAGTAAAAAAATATATTAAGACAATTCATTTTAAGTTATCAGGAATTTTATTTCTCTCTTCCTTGTCACGTTGTAAACTAAAAGAAATTGGAGAGGACAAACCTCTCCTAAGCAAATGAGGATAGATGGGATTTTCAATTTTCTAAATAAACAAATGATCTGAGATAAAAGGCGTCATTGTAAGTGGGGTTTTCGGGGCAAGGATTCCCTCACTAGTTATGCTTATATAAAGGTATCATTACCAAAAACTTCAAAGTGATCCAGATTCTATGCTTTGATCCGAATTATCACCAAAAATAATCAGCCTGACCCAGTCACAATGCCAACATCTTATACAAATTTTAGCACGATACGTTTAAAACTATTTAAGTTACATTGCCAAAAGACAGAAAAATAAAAAAAATCAAACAGATAAGCAGACAAAAACAGAAACATAGCCTCCCCATGAGGCTTCTCTGATTTAGAATCTTACATTCTGTGTTTGAGATATATTAAACGTTAGAAGTTCCAATGCATGATAGGCAACTGACTCATTATGAGAAAACTCCGCAAATAATCAAGGGAAGGAACCTAAAAGTCGTCTGGTCATATTCTTAGGTTTAGGTTGACTGAAATTAGCAAAATCGGTAAGGATTATGTGTAGTTCATGTTGTCATGACAGCAATTTATAAGTTTAAGAAAAATTACTTGATTTGCATAACAGGAATGCCGACTGGTGAATGTACGTCAGAAACCCACTCTGTTCTTAAAACAACTAAACTTGTTAAATTTAACCTCTAATTACCCAGATCAAATAGAATGCAAACTGCAAGGAAATTATGGCTACAAAATCGTTTTCAGTTTAATGTTAGCATGTTGAGGATACATTGAAGCAAAATGGACTTTTAAGATGAAATGATATATATTCAAACCTCTAGAAATGGTTTTTGCTTTTACTTTAATAGCTTGAATTTTCTCTTTTTCACATTGTACATTTTAATTGCATCTTGTTTAAGATTTTAAAATCTTCACTCTTAATTAAGTACGTAATTCAAATTGAAATGAACCATGAAAAATCAAAATCAAAATAATAGTGAAGGATAAAAGAATAAAAAGCCAAAAAACTGACTTTAGACAACTCTCCTTTAAAATGGTTATTAACTTGTCAGGGTTAGCCAGTCCTTGTGTTTTACCTGGTTATATTATCCATCAAGACCATTTATTTCTGACTTAGCCTAGTCGAAAATATTACTGTACATTTCCAGCCCTTGATAAGTTCAACAAACGGTCGAGCTTCCATACATTACTTGCACACCAGAGAATTTAGCTTCCTCGATGTGTCATTTCTTGGCACTTTTCTTCACACCATTTGCTCTCGCATGCCATAAACAGTTGATACTTTCACTTAGTTGTTTTGTTTACGGTTAGGTAGTAGAGTAATAAATTTCAAGTAAATACGTGTTAAGAGAACGCCCGTGATGAATAAGCATGTAACAAACCCCATCATATTCTTCAGTATTAACCTCACTTGTTTTATTTTGCTTGCAACTAAATTTTATCTCTATCAGCACCGTAATAAAACCAAGGTCGCTTTAGACATTGGCTATCCTTGTCACTCGAATTAGAAGTATTTTGTAACTGAATTTTAGACATCAGACTTCAGGATGTCGTGAATTTCTTATTGTGTCGAAATACAGATCGATATAAAAGCAACGATATTGAAATTTTCTCTCGTTTTCTCCCATTTAATATGCTAATTATTTGTTTTGGTATTTTTCTTTGCTTTTATATTTAACAGGCTCAGTGTTCGAGCTTCATGTCCCGTGGATCTCCGAATGTTTCCATGGGACATACAGAAATGTCCACTTATCCTTGAAAGCTGTACGTAAGAATTTACATTTTAGAATAAGTGTGTAAAGCTACACCTTACAAAACGGTTGGGCTTTTTTATTTGAAATTTATCTCGACAAAAATCGAGTACAAAACAGTCAAGATGTTAAGTTAATTTTTGATGTGACGTCAGTGAAGTCACTTGTCTACACACAAGTCGAGGCAATTAACTTTTGATTATTTATAAGTGTGAGACAAGGCAAGCGCATTGCAAAATCATGCCCATGAAGGATTCGGCTTTAATCTTTCTAAGCAGTCGTTTAAAATCATCAACAGATACAGCCATCTTGCAGAAAATCTAGTCAAAAAGGTAATTGATGAAAAGAAGAAAGAGGGTAGTACTCAGGACAGAAGACAAGGTAGCAATTAGAAGAATTAATATCGACAACGCCCTCTATTTAGCGGAATGAAAACATGCTTTTAATCATCAGAGAAAGTTATCTGAGCAGACCAGCCTAAAGTATCTTGTCAAAAACGTTTGAGATGCTGAATGCAATGACACTGATTTCTCTACTAAACCGTTATAAAAGAGTTCAGAGATGACGGTACTGCTAAGCAGAAAAGCTGTTCATTATACATGAACGAAATCTTTACTAAAACAAAACTATTAAGGTCAAGATGCTAAACTAGAGAATCCTGAATGGGAGACCCCAAAACCTGCTATAATAAGAAAAACGCGAATTAGCTTATAGGTGGATGAACTTTATCATAAACGAGAGTTGTTAAATACAGAGATACCTGCTGGAAACCATTTGTTTGTGTGATTTGGATGTATATTTGGTGATATTTTGTTATCAACACACTGCTCATAATAGAGGTGGATAATTCATTATTCTTTATAATCTTTTACTTTGCAGATGGCTATAGTACTAAACATATTCGTTATTTTTGGGCAAAGAATGCAAAGAATGGTGATGAATTTGCGACCAATGTTAAAGAAATGGCACAGTATATGTTGCAGGGGGTAACGCTGGACCAAAGAGAAAATGAATATGCCGTTGGTAAGCACGAGACAAAGAGTTAATTACTATTTTCCATATCGTGATATTACTTTTAAAAGGACATTGACTATTTTAAAGTATTCTCTGCCTCATTCTGTAACATCAATACGAGGTTAACAAAGGCAAACAGAGTAAAGGGGACACCAAAACATTGTTGAATGCAGCAAAACATCGAAGCAGCATGCATGCCCTATGTTGCTCATTAATTTATGATATTTGAGGTGGGGATAATTTTAGGGGTTGTATGCTAATGACAAGGAGGCATATCATGAAATGTTTTGAGGCATCACATCTTAGAAGGCAAGTGGCTATTTCAGACATGCTGGTCTTCTTCTGTGAACAGAGCTCGTGAACAGTAGGTGTCCAGCAACGATGCAACTGAAACATCGTACAAATTGTTATCCTAAGCATCTTGATGCTTTGCCACTAGTGACCCGTCGTCTCCTTGGAATCGTCCGTAACGTGAAACCTGAATATGTTTAGAGATATGACTGCTATTAGACAGCTGTCTTCCAGCCGCCTACTGATGATGCAGATAAGATATTTATCACGAATGTCTAAAATATCTCTGACTGGACTATAAAAAGTGTATATTCAGTTACAATCAATTAAAACTGATTGTAGTTATTAATTATCGAATAGATTTGGCTCTCATCTTAATCTGACGAACGCTGGTGAGAAGGACTACAACAATTGATATTTGTCTTATATGATTCGTCTCTTTACACGACATTCATTCAACGATATCCATCTTTCATTCTTTTGATTTCATTAGGTAACTGGTCCACATTAACTGCATATTTTCACTTTAAACGTCTTAACGGATTCTATTTATTGCAAACAATTGGTCCTTCAGTTATCATTGTTATTATTTCCTGGATTGCATTTATTGTGGAACCTGATCAACACCCAGCAAGAACATTTCTTGGAATAACTTCCATTTTAACAATGGCGGCGATTCAACAATTTATAAACAACTCCTTGCCAAAGGTAAAGCTCATATAGTCGCTTCTTGATACTTGATGAACATACACATTCTTGATTAAAGTAGTTAAAAACACTTCTCATTTGTGATCACAAACAGTATGTGTCTATTGAAAATTACCCCTCCCCTTATTTATTATAAACACTGTACTAATTGGTGTAGCGGAGCAACACTCTCCATCTTCACAATGGATCACGACTACGAATCCTAAGGCTGCTGCCGAGGGTTGCGCCGCCGACGTAACACTCAGGCACTCGAATTACGCAACTTACTCACGTGGTCATTTTCAGCCTTTTGGAAACAAGTTTGAGCATCCGGCTCAAAGCAGCAGTTACTAATATGTGTCGAGTTCAAACCACTGTTTTCTAAAAAGACTGCAGCGAGCATCCTATTGTTTTCGCTTTGAAGCCAATAGATTCTAGTGGGCACCATGACAGTGAGACCCAAGGCACGGGAAAGTTTGACATAAACTCTCCAAAAACCATGGCGAGTAGAGGGACTCAGTGTTGTGCATTTGGCTGTACGAAACGACGAAAGAAAAAAACTCGATCATCAGAAGTGATAGTGAAGGCAGTGATGACGAAGAATTGGTGGTAAAACGACGGAAAGTAAGTAGCTTTCATCATTTTGCTAAAAATATGGCTTATTGGCCCACGTAGTTCAGGCTCTTAAAAAGCAAATTTGAGCCCCAAGCGTCCGATAGGGCTTGCTGCAATGCGCTAGGGTCAAAATTTGGCACAAAATCATCTAAATTCCTGAAAGTCAAAGGTGGTCTTTTCAAACCCTCTTCGGTCATTTTCATATGCAATGAGACAGAAAGGAGACTTTTCAAAAGAAGCTTGCAGTAACACAAGGAGGTTTACCCACTGAAAATTCCTGGAATTCCTCATATGATATGTGCATCTCTTCTGCAAGATATAGATATTTCTAAAGTGTTTAGAGGACTAGATGATCACATGCTGGATTCTGCAGTTGGTGATAACCATGTTTTGGCCTTGATTTCAGCCATAGTCTAGCCAAGGAGACAACTCAAAAGTAGTCAGGCAACAAAATGAGAAAGACGTTGTGCAACCTGGCTTTGTTCAAAAATCAGGAATGTGTTTACAATGGCCATCATTTTCACGACATTTCCAATAAAAGGTTTTTTTAAAAAGCCTCCATAATCGTCCAAGTTGGCTTCCTAACTTACCAGCACATGATATGGTATTTCAAGGCAAAAAATAAATAAATAAATAAATAATAATAATTTGAATCATACCTCATCATATTAAGTGCCAACAAGATACAGAACTGCATAGAATATGAAGTGCTTGCGTTTTAAGTCTAATTGGGCCCATTACTCCAGCCGTCGCTTACTTTACGTGTTACGCAATAAACAATTCAATAATATTCTCAACAGATCAGACAGCCTTTTCAAAAGCATATGAAGAGCCTTTAGATGAGTTTACTTGCCACATTCCCTTAATATTTGGGTGATGTTTTACCCAGACCCGGCATATGTAATCCTATCCACTGCACTAACTTGGGTCTCACTGTCGTAGCCACCAGAATTTTGTTTTGGCTTCAAATCTTAAACAATAGAAGATTGATCCAGTTTAAACAGACAAACAGAGAAGCCTGGTACTGATATTTACTACATTCATTGCTGGTAAACAGTTCTAGTTATTCGCATCCGAACTAATAAATCGAGACGGATAACGTTGTAAAAGTAGTGATTTATGGGAGATGGGTGGTCTGCTTGCAGTTTAGCGCAGATTTCTAAAAGAGACAGTCCAATGCTTAGGTGATTGATTAATTTACTGTGACTGTTCTGCACAATTGTAAGCGAGCCTTTCTTACACATATAAAAGAAATTAATAGATTGCGTGTGATTACGAGTGACTCCTCGTTTCCAGTATAAGATCATTGTATGCTGCGGACACCTAATAGAAAGACGAGAAACCTCACTCGACAAATTTTCGGCGGAGCGTTTTGAAGTGCGCATGATTGTTCCCAGCAAGTGTACGTCGTACTACGCATGCCCCATTTCAAAAAACGGTTCTCTTTGGCGCCAGATAGGTTTAGCGGGAAAGTTAAAAGTCAAAACATGGCGTCAAGTAAACAACAGAGGAAGTAAGGTCAAACTTCGTGTTCGGCTTTGAATTGTTCTAAGAAGGAAAGCAGTCACCCTAACCTTAGGTTCTTTAGACTTCCATTGGATGAAGAAAGGCGAGGCCTGCATTTTTCCCTTCTCGTTTGAGCACAAAAAACCAATTGCAGTCTGTAGTAAGAGTGCGACTCCACACTGCATTTGATGTACTTATGCCCGAAGATCTCCGGCGTGGATTTAGCTTTCCTCTCGGCGTGAAGCATTGATTTAGGCTAAATAATACTCCTTGGCGTAAGAATGAGTGTTCCTTCCTTAAAGAATGGCTGGTGAATACACTTGCTGGATTAATTCACGATACTATCATGATTATGGTGTCAGAGGAAATTGCCACCACTCCGTATCCGTACCTATGTGGTCTGTCTCTAAATCCATCTTTCCAGGTTAATTGTTTCATAAGGTCTTGCTACGACCTATAATCTAGTCGTAACCTTACTTATTAAACTGGGCTGAACTACTCTTTGATCTCCAAATTTGTTTCGCTGCTATCAGAGTTGGTGGTCATTCTTTTGCGAGTGGCTGACAATACACTTGCTGGATTAATGGCGCCCTCATCCCCATGTAATCTCAGATTTTGTCTGTCTAAGATGAAAGGGTTCCGACGAGAGTGAGGCTTCTTGTCTTTCTATTCTGTGGTCGCAGATGGAGCACTGGAAATCTAATCATTGTTGTTATTATTGGACTGCTCGAGATTTCTTTATCGGTCATGACGTGGAGAGAATCCGGCTGAAAAATTGCCTTGTTCAACGACATTGGATGTTGCTTGAAGGTTCATTGCAATACCAGGGACTTGGTTTCTCTCTCAACCCTCCTCTTTTATCATTACAGAATTGGAACCTGGAGTTGGAACACGTCGTTATGTTTGCATATGTAACTCTGTTGTACCGCTCACGAAATGTCACCAATATTTGTCACTGGCTGTCCCTTGCGTACACGCTGTGTTGTTTAATGTAACATTTGTTGCTAGCTGCAACATCGTTTGTTTTTATATTACTATTATTATTGTTATTATTATTGTTATTATTATCATTAAGTCAACAAAAGGAACAACACCTCTGGACTCAATTCTCAAATCTGAACAAGCAGAGTATAATCATTAAATTTTTAATCGACAAATCACCCACTAAGTTTATCTTACAATGGCAAAACATGTGCAATAGATTGCCTACTAACATCTTTACATTTTGTAGAGGAGCACTTATCCTGGCTCTACCAACAAAATCAAATTTAAAAAAATGGAACTGTTCATCTTCCAACCTCTGTCCTCTTTGCAAAGAGAAGACCGAGTCTCAACTGCACATCCTATCCAACTGTACAGCTGCTGTGCTCCAGGGTCGATAT
>JANTCA010067309.1:0-15904 GCA_024741275.1 Chironex yamaguchii | reverse complement strand
GGATAGGGGGGCCGTCGATCAACGAGGAATCCTCGAAGGGGGCGGCGGCTCTAAAAAGGTTGAGAACCACTGCTCTAGCTAACTCGTCTTATTTTTTCTCTAGCTTAAAAATATGTTACTGTTTGCTTGAAATAAGCCCAGAATTGTGCTCAAAGAATAACAAAGAATATTGTGCTTCATCGAACAGTTGTAGTTGTGAAATTCACAGAAAGTTGAATATGGTAATGAAGAAATGCTGATAAGGTATCAAATACTACTGGCTTGACAAAAGTGTAGAGGATCAATAAACCGTAAGAGTGACTTTGATTCACGATACTAGAGCATCAAGTAACAATACAACCAGACAGGTCATGTTACCAGTATAGGGCTTAAGAAAAAAAGGAAGAGCATAATTATCAAAAGAAATATGACAATGCAATGAAAATTTTTACCCAATCAATGCCAGCCAAATCGATGAATAAGTTGATAGCGGTACTGGAGGTGCAGCGGTGAAATGTAATGACCCGGTAAACCGGTCGGAAAAAGTGACCCGGTGACCCAGTGACCCGGTCCAAATTTTCTGCAACAAAATCTCGAAGTATTTCGCTTTGACGCTATGTTGTACCACCTCCTTTAGGGCTTACAAATTTACTTTCACAAGCAAAAATAATATAGCATATTTACTTTCCACCGTCATTTTTAATACCTAACAGTAAGTAAAAGAAGTTTGTAATAACCAGATTGTAATAACCGGGTTACCGGGTCAGAACCAGTGACCCGGTGACCCGATCGGAAAAAGTGACTCGAATGACCCGGTGACCTGGTGACCTGGTGACCCGGTAATCCGCTTCCACTTCTATGGAGGTGGAATTAGGATGCCGGGAAAGTGAGGAAAGCTATATAAAGCTTCATTACTGACAAAGCTTTGCAACTGGTTTAAAGCTCTTGAGAACTATTAAAAGTAAGAACTGATGTACGTCTTCTCACTAATTTTCTTGGTAGACCCGTCAAGAAGCTCCTACTCGGAAGACTGAGAAATTTTCATTCATTTTCGCACAAATGGACATGAAGGCAATTCCCTTGTCAAGTACAATTACTACGTTGTGAATGTCTGGTAATGACATTTGGGTCCGTTTAGTTCTAGGCTAGATGGCCCAATCGAATAAGGAGACAGGACAACTTTTTCACAAGTAAAGCTGCAAGAAATTTGTGAGAGGGAAACTTGTCGTGCGTAGGTTTCCCTTGTCTATAGTAGTACAGAGGAATCATCAGAAATCTAAACAAAGACATCATTATGTGTAGCAGTCAATGGTGGCTGGCACCGAGGCTCGAAGAGAGCCTAAGAAAGAAAAGGGGTCTTTGGGTGAAGGTCACAGGAAAAATTTTCTTAGCCACACTCATTTGTGCTTACAGAAACGCCTCTCCAGTTCTGGGAAGCACCCGCTTTGGTTCGGAGAAGCGCCCTTCTAAACATGTGATTTTGCTTTTTCACACATAATGATACATAAAAAGCGCTACTATTGTTATATTGTTATCAAAACTAAATAAAAATACGAAAAACATATATTGCATTGGATTACCCTACTACCCCCATAATCTTATGTCATTTTTAATCAAGTTGGGAGGGCAACGATTTTTGAAAGTGGGTGAAGTACCCCATACTCCCCGTGGTTCCTCGACTATTTTCAGCAATACTAACCACCATCCACCGGGTATCATAATAGACAGACAAGGTAAAGAAATGAAGGTCAACTCGCTTTAGTCGGTACTTTGTTTGTCTGGAAGTTGTTCTTGATGTACCAAAAGGTAGAATTTTGCAAAGATCTGAAGCAAACGTGGTTGAAGCAGGAAGTTACTAAGTCTATTATTTTAGTAGAGAGGCTTGTCTCAGCTACTTAGAATTCCTTCAGTGAAGTTGTATGCTATACAATGTCCTTCCGAAAACTTCGTAAAGGGCTCATTTGTTACAGTAAGTAGTAAAAACTTCGCAAACTAAGCTCTCTAGTACGATACTACGATTAAAATGTTTGGATTCAGCATAGTTGATATTAATGAGTCTCACTTCTATTAACTATGGTTAAAGCAGTGTACCGGAAAACTTAAATCCCAAATTCCTCTATGTTAATCGCGAGTCTTTATTCTACTATTCAGTCGCCTTCCAATCAAATTCTCTTTTAAAATTACTTGGTCTTACACTGCATTAGATTAACCAGTCTTAGATGGGGCGTAAATAAAATCGAAAGTGAATAGTCTTGAAAAGTCAGTCGCATTCCTGCAAGTGTCCTCTACTGTAATCGGCCTAAACAAGTCAACAGCCAGTGTTGTTTACGTCGCAGCTTCTTACCCAACGTCTGCTACCTTCTTTGACCCCGTCTACATAGGTACAGACCAAAAAGTGTGCGCAACGACTTCTGTCAGTCTTTACATTAGATAGGACCCAAATCAGTACGCTTTTACACTTGGAACTGTAGCGGAACGATTCCACTCAAATGCTTCATTTGGAGCCATGGTAACTTTAGAATATCATTTTGAATTGGCCTCGAGACGAAAAATTCTATCGAAACGTATCCGATCTCTACCTGTGTGGATCCGTACAAGTCGTTCACATTGGATCTCAATCAGAATGGATGCAAACGATTACACCTTAGAGAACGATACGAAACCGGTACGGATTGCAGACATATATCCGTACGGATCCATTAGTTCCGGTTTAAGCAGAAATTCTATCTGTGTTCATTTTTGGTATTGGTCGGTTTGTATCTGCGTTAGTGTAAACTGGGTCTTTCCCTTGATTTGTAGTGTTCTTGTGTGGCCAATCGATAGACAATGAGTAATTTAGCCGAAAACTTTATAATTTAAACAGTAGTATATCATTGCAGGCAAAGGAAAAAAAGCCAAGAAAGGTAGAGATAACAGCAAAGATCGCCAACGCTAAATTCTTGGTATCTGGTACAAAATGACAAAAGGTAACTTGGCTACAAAACACGTTATGCGCGGTAATGGATTGAAAACGAGGCACGGGGGAGCAAAATAATATTGGGAATAAAAATATATGTGACCATTTGCGACAATGCGCTAAAAACATACTGAAAATCTGTTTTCGTCTGACACTCTTCAGAGTATGAATCGTGCGAAAGAAAACTATAGATATACGACAACCTTTTTAAAGGAAACGTGTATCGAGACTAGCCAATCATAAACATGAAACGAAAAACAAAAAGAAAAAAATGTTTGTGACTCCACAAACGTTGATTTGAAGAAAATATTTAAGACAGTAGTAGCATAGTTAGCAAATGGTCAATGACATGACCTGAAGGACCCTGGATCAAACCAATGTCCGGTAGAACGTGTTGCCACATCTCTGAAAGTACTACTACCTGATCAGATACTCGTAAAACTGATATTTCTACAAAACGACTTCACATTTGTTAAGGTGAGGTAGGTCAGACATGATTTAGCAATATCCGTAGGTGAAAAATAGCTCTGAACGAAGAAAATGACATCGGACGTTTGCAGGTAAAAACGTTGGAAAATAAAAAGCAAAATAAAGTAGAGCATCACGACATCCTCACTACATCTGAGGCTTCCTTGGGTTTCAGAAGGAAGATGGTAAATAAGCTGGAGAACAAGGAAGAGGTACATACGCTTAGATCAAGACATCTCTTTATGGATTTGTCAAATTTGATTTGGACTTACCGTAAGTTTGTTTGAAAATTAACCTTTCCTCATTGCAACCATGAAATATCGCGATTTTGGTGTTGATTTGTGGATTAGGACTGCCTTTAACAGGATGGATACATTTTCCACTAATTCTGTGTTTTAAGGAATCGCAATTTGTCCTGTCAAATCTAGCATTGTCCGTGCAACTCCGTTTTAAAACAATTGGACTCTCGTCCGCAGAAGATTGTGGCTCTATACATAGATCACTGTTTGCAAGACGAAGAGCATTGTTAGCCAGGACTTCAAATGTACTTTTACACTGTCGAGTTAATGCGAGGGATATACCGTTGGATTCAACGGTGACATACAGACCACCGAAGTGTTGTATACAGTGATGTTCTAAAAGACAAAATGTAAACATTGTAAAACTACTATGAATTGATAAACAATGAAATGGACCAAATAGAGGTAGAGTTTATCAAAGATAAATGCAGTTATAGAAGTTAACTTGTCATTTACCAAGTCAATATGACATTAATCAAGGAAATGCCTTTAGGATTTAAATACAAATTTAACAAAGTAAACATTAAATTAAGGACGTAAACCTGAAGTTACACCAGAAAACAAGCAATTTACAAACTAAACATGGAATTAATCCAGTGATCTTGCGATAAAGCAAGTGAACACGCAGTCAATTTATTAAACATGAATTTTATAAAGTAAACTTTCCGCTAAGCAAATAACAATTGTGAATAATTGAGTATAGATATATAAAATGGATTGAAAACTCGATTTAAGAACTTATCATGAAGTTAAACAAGTAAGCATGAACGCTTGCCGTTAACCAAATAAATATTCAATTAAAGAAGTAAACATGAAGTTAACTGATTAATCGAAAAATCAAAGCAAGCTTATTGTCATAAAACAAGTAGACATGCATTTTACTATCCGTACTTGCAATCCAAATCTAGCTGTTCAGCTTAGTATGGAAAGTCGGGCAAGAGAGCCACGGTTACGAAGCTCCATTGTTTACAACTGTAATTTTAAGTCTTTCCAAAAATAAAAGCAGCCAAGTAAATTGTTGTTGATGTACTAACAGCAATGTTCCATGTAAACACGTAGATAGAGAAGTAAGCATGTAATGAACTAAGTAAATGAAAAATCAAGAGAGGTAACATGAAAAAATGAAGTAAATTTATGGGTAATTTAATCACCATGTAATTAATCAAGTAAACGTACAATCGAGAGAGTAAACATACAGTTTTCTAAGTAAAGATGAAATTAATCATTTAACCAGACAATTAACGAAGTAAAATTGCCGGTAATTTAATTATCATGTAATTAACCAAGGAGACTTGCTATTCATCATCAGCGGTTGCCGTCTTCGACCAGAAGGCTGGCCACCGGGGTTTGCAATCCGGATCTATCGTGCGCCAGTTCCTTTGCCTCGCCATATGTTGCTGTTTGCTCCCTTCTCTTGAGATCATCAGTCCACTTTCCCCTCTCGTGCCATCTAGCTCTATGCCTTTCGACTGCGTCTTCCAGAAATAGATTTGGAAGGCGACAGACACTTTGTCTGAGAATGTGTCCTGCATATTTCATCTTCCTCTTCATCACATCATCCAGCACTCTACTATTGGTGTTGACTATCTCAAACACTTCTCTGTTGGTGACTTTATCTTTCTAGCTGATCCTCGTTGTCCTTCTGAAGCTCCACATCTCCAATGCATGGATTTACGTCTTTGTTGTGCTATTATAATTTCAGGTTTCACTGCCATAGCTAACTACAGAGAATATGTACGCTTTCAGTAGACGCAGCTTTAGATCGATGCTAATGTCCCTTCTTAGGAATTTTTTTGCACTTCCAAAACTTTACCTTTGCCATGCCAATTCTTCTGCAAACTTCCTCTTGACCTTTCCCATCCTCCGTTATCACACTACCCAAATATTTATACTCATGCACCTGTCCCAGCTCTTTCCCATTTGCTTTGAGTTTAAATCTCTCTCGAGTACTCTTACCAATGCACATTGTTTTGGTCTTTTTTACAATCAACTCCTTTCCATAGCACTTTCAGGCCTCACACAAACTATCGATCATTGTTTGCAATGACTTTGGGGTGATGGTCACTAAAACAATGTCGTCAGTGTAGCGTATGTTTGTGATATTGATCCCATATAAAGACACTCCATTGCAACTCTCTAAGACCTTTTGTAATAGGTATCCACTATAAAGGTTGAACAAAGCCGGCGATAAGATGCAACCTTGCCTTACTCCCTTCTTAATTTTGTCTTTCTTTGATATTCCTCCGCCTTCTTCTGTCCGAATCGCAGTGGACTGGTTCCAGTAGCGCTGTGCTACGGGTCTCATTTGATGCTTAGGAACATCTGCTGTCTGCAATACATCAATCAACTTTGTATACTGAACTCGATCGAAAGGTTTGGTGTAGTTAATGTAGCATAGGTAAAGGTTTTGTTGCTTCTCTATTATTTTCTTACTCAAGCAAGGAAGATCCCATCTCTTGTTCCATTTACTTTTTTAAACCCTAGCTGTATCTCACTTAACTGGTTGTCAATGATAGGAATAATGCATTTTACGATAAGGCATGGGGAATAGGGTTGATTGTCCGATGGTTACTATATTGCATAGCCTTAGGCACTTTTTGTATTAGCATAAAGTTGCTTGTGAGGAAAACGTCTGGGAATTGGCTTGCTCTGTATATCAGATTAATGAGATTTGTCAGCGCTTGCATACCACCCTGTCCCATTTCCTTGAGGATCTCTGTCAGTTTGTGGTCTTCCATTATATTTTCCTCTCCTTTCTAGGCACTTTGTTTAACTTAATGTCCACTGTAATCACCACTGGATTATGGTCAAACCCACAGTAAGTGTCGTTTCCTGCTTTCGGATTTTTGACACCATTTCTATATCTGTCTGTTACAAGAATTTAATCTATCTGGTGACTCCATTTGGAGCCGTTCATTTATGTCTGCTTCTTACCAACGTGTTTGACAAGTGTCTGCAACTCCGAAAAGTCCCTCGAACGTGGATGAATGCAGTGGTTGTCCTCATACACAAGAAGGGAGACACAGCTGATCTTAAGAACTATAGGCCAATACGTTTACTTTCAATAATATACAAGGTCTTCTCCAACATACTTCTACAGCGGATAATTCAAACCCTGGTCGATGCTGAAACCAGGTATTTGTTATCATTATCCACTATTGTGCGAAGTCTATCGGCTTTTTGCCACTCTCATATTTTACACCTGTCCCAAATGAGCCTACCATTTTGCCATAACGATCATCTCTCACTTTTGCATTAAAAGAACCACATATTATTAGATTGTCCAATTCTCTGGCGCTGCTCTTTATCACATCTTCTAGGCATTCGTAAAAGCCATCTTTCTCCACTTCATCCCTTAGCAGATGCAGCATAGGCATGGATAACCACTGTGCCATGTTCCTCCTCCTTCAGCGTTATTATGATGACCCTCTTGGAGCATGTTTCATAGAACTTCAAGGATTTTGTACACTCTTCACTGCATAGGAACGTGACACCTTTCTTACAATTATCCCCTCGAGAATATGGGATTCGGAACTTGTCATTAACTGTTGGGCTGTGTGTGTTTAAATCACCTAGTTCCTTCACTTGAGTCTCAGCCCCGCCTAGGGTGTCCAGTGCCAGGTACTTCATCTTCTGCAGCACACAGGTTACCTTGCCTGGTTGCATAAGAGACCGGCTGTTCCATGTCCCGATTCCTAGGCAGTGGCTGGATGACAGTCCAGGCTGCCTGCCATGTCACAGGACTGGGCAAGACCACCAGTGCTCCCACCAGTGTATCGCTTGCCAAGATTTGTATTCCTTCTTTGCCTAGCCATGATGCTTCCTCAGGGGCTGATTAATGCAGTAGACCCCCAGAACTACTGCACCTTTTGACTCCCATCTAAATTGTTTCCATGAAATCCTCTGCCTGTTCCTCTTCCCTGAACACCGTTGACTCCCGTGAGTCCTGACCCTGTTCAAATGTACAGTTATGTCACATTCCCGCAGCAGGATATTTGACTCATAATTAGGGTTATTTAACTTATAGCTGGGTCAACAGTGCCTGCAGAGAAACAGTTCAGTGGGAAATGTTGATCCCCCCACACCAGAGCCTCGTTAGCTATTAACGAGGTAAGAAGGCAATTTGCCTTGTAGCATGCAATTAAGGAAGTAGATACGAAGTTAATCAAATAAAATAGAAGTTAAAGATTTCAGCATAAAATTAATTTTAGTGAAATAGCAGTAGAGTAGTTAAATATGCAATTCATAATTAACATGGAATTTATCAGGCGAACACGGAATAAAACAAGTAAACCTGCAATTGGCACACAGAAAATACAGGCCGAGTCTATAAATCACAGGTCAAGCTGTTTCAGTTTAAGTCGTGTAGAGAAAAATTTCATTATCCTGACTTACTACTGAGCTCCAAGATTGATGTCTTAATGCGAAAGACTTTGGCACATTGCATTATGTAAATGTAGATTGAAATACTTACTCTTTGTTAAGGAGAATTGGAGCCTCTTTTCATCACATCCTGAAAAGATCAGTACATGGTTCCCTGGCTTTGGATATCCTGATTCGTCTACTCGCGGATGTACACAAAATCCTGTAGCTACGTGGTTTAATGTCCCTTTGTTTGTCTGGACTATTGCAGCATTTGTGGTACATCCTGTTTTCATCCTTAAGTTTGCTCCTTTTATTAAACTTTCCGGTTCAATACAAAGATTACTGTTAATGAGCTGTAGTGCTTTATTTGGAAGAAAAGTATAAATGCTCTGGCAGTCGATGGTGAGTTTGAGTTCTGTACCAAAGACATTGAGATACAGGCCTCCAACATGCTTTATGCAATAGTATTCCCCTGGAATATAAGTAAAAAAGCATTGCACGTGTTTATGATTTTTGTCAATATTGACTGTGTGGTGCAGTTTGACCTGACATCAAATTGATCAATTTCAATTGCTTTATAGTCTAAAGTATTGTGCATATTCAAACATGGCTTTGAGAGCAAAGCAGGATATTTTTAGTTGAAAAAAAATTACTTGGATCTTGTCAAATGATAGTCAAGGAGCCCTCTCATACTTTAAACGTCTGCTGTTTTCTATCGGGCAACAACTACCAATTTTAACCTACATTTCGCAGTTGCATGGCTACCCTGAAAAGATCCAGAGCTAACAAGGTTAGGTTACCGTGTTAATACAGGGGGTAACAAAGAATTGGAAGACTATCTCTTTCTGCAAATAAAGTTAAGCTTGTGAACTCGTAAACTTTGTTTTCATTCTTTGAGGAAAAAAGTGTAATTACCTTTGGAAGATCACAAGACGGGGATAGGAAGAAAGAAAATGATGGATTCCTACCTTGTCATAAAGCTAAATTGTCAACACTTTTCCTTCCTTCACAAAAATACTGAATACACGTCATGAGGGTAGAAATATGAAGCATGTGAAATTAAAAAAAGACAAATATCTGGAATAGAAAGAAGTGGGGTTCTACAATGTTTCTTGCTGACAAAGTATACATTCTGATTGTCAATAATGCAGAATCTACATTGATTTGTACTCAATGCATTTTACTAGAAGCTAAAACATTTTTTTATCTGTTATCATGAGTCTACTTACTATTTCTCAATCGAAACTCCAATCTGTTTTCGTCACAACCATCATGAAGTACAACTTTATTTCCCTCCTTAGGATAAGCTTCACCATTGAATGGATGTATGCACTTTGTCGTTGCAACGTGTTTGAGTGATCCTTTTCCTGTCGTCTGAAATGCAGCGCTGTTTGGGCATCCTTTTTTCAATTTAAGATTTGCATTATTATAATTTCCCTCAGCCTCAATACAAAGATCACTGTTAAAAAGATTAATTGCTTTGTTTGGTAGGAATTTGTAGACGCTATGACAATCAGCTGTAAGACTGAGCTCAGTACCTTGGGCATTGAGATAGAGGCCTCCAAAGTGTCTGATGCAATATAGGTCTGAAAAAGTAATATTGTAGACGACAATATTATTAAGGAACAGGTCATACGTTCAGTGAAGTAGAGTTTTTCCTTGTTTTTTATAACAAAGCATATTAGTTAAAAGCTTTGAAAGACGATGAAGGTGCTATGAATTTAATTCACCTATTAGTAGTGTCTTTATGGAGTATGGCAAGTGCCTACAAATAGCGCATTTGCATACTGTGACTTTTTATATGTAATTACTGACGTATCAAGAGAAGCAATATTCAAATATAAACCTGGAACGTCGTTATATTGTTTATTTCAATATTATATAGTGAATATTTCTCGTGTTGTCCCGACGCAGCATTCTCTCTTAAATTTCTCTTGCTGCATGAAGTCCAATACAAGATATTAGACTGGGCTTAGTACTTTTGGCATTGAGATACAGGCTTCCAAAGTGTCTCAAAACGTGATATTGTAGATCATTATTTTATTATAGAACACGTCATCTCACATGATGCAAGAGACAAAAATTATTCAACTCATCATAATACCTATTGGAATTTTTTGTCTACAAAATACGAGTAAATAACAATTGATCGAATCTAATTTAATACACTAAATTAAAGTGTATCCACAGCTTCCTTGCTTATTATTTCTATGTACATATCGTATATAGTAATTTACCTTGTGCGAAAACACTCTTTAGCGTGCTGATGATAAAGATAAGTTTCGTTATCTAAAGTAAACAAAGAATATTGTCAATATTTTGAAGTACAGCTACTATTATTTAAGATTGTAAAGTTTGTTGTATACAACTTTGAAATATTTTTTCTTGGATGCCTTGTTTACTTAAAGTCGACTGTAAACGTGAGCTTTCCTAGCAAACTAAATGTGTTTGCCTTTCCAGAAAGTTCTCTGTTGAAGAAAGCTCTTAGTTCATCAAGAAAACGTACAGTAAGGTGCAATTAAGCTGCTTTGTGTTCAAGATGTTAAAGACACGGTAAAAAAGTAGACTAAAGACGTATCCCAAGTTGCGAAAAAGATAGACAGTTAAGAAAATAAAAACAAAAAATTCTTTTAAAATATTACCTTCCGGAATTGATGATTATCATAATAGCTTGCCGAAAGTAACAAGCCGCAAAGAAATCATATGCATAAGTTATCACTACAACAACACAATAGCAGAAAAAAAAGATCTAGTCAAATATGTTCCTTCTACAGCATGTAGTACATAAGGAGGTGCCTGTATCCATTTCTTTCGCCTTGGGGTTTCACAGCTGTTGTAGCACAGCAAGTGCTACATTATGGAGCTAGCCAACTGAAATTACTACTTTTTTATCTTTCATAAGCTGTACCATAAATGGTGAGTGCTTAGCAGGGAAACATTAAAAGTGACATTAAAGATTCAAAATTGCAGCCTTCATCATGCAAGCAAGCTCTCTATTACAATGATAATGACAAAGCCAAAGGGCAAAAGGCAAGAGTGACACATATCCAGAGACCAGTCAAAGCCAAGAAATATCCATTGCTTGGGTTGCTGTTCTATTCCGTTCCGTAACAGATGAAAAAAGAGATTTAGGTATGGTAGTTTGTGACGGTAGAGTAAAGTTAGGGATAACATATACTTAGATTTAAATGGCCACTTGTTCATTAGCTCGTAACTATAAAAACTGATACGTTTTCATTCTTTCCCATAGTCACTAAGTTGTTGCAGTCAGTTGTGAATTACATTTGTTGAAAGAAAGCTATGCCTCTTTAATTAAAAACCGTTAAATTCTATGACGTCTTGAATTTGCTGCTAACTTACGACTTGTTTACTGTCTGGTTGTTGCTATAGCAGGCATTTTTGTCTTGATGTCACCATTTTGTTTACGCTAGATTTGTTTGTTTAGGTCAACTTAATGTTAGATTTGCTACGGCTTTTCCTTCACTAGATTTCTGAGGTGGCTTTCATGTTTGTATTTTTCTGACTTTTGATGACAGCCTTCCTTTTGCCCAAAATAGGGGCGCTACTCAAATGGTGATAAACACAGTGTGCCATAAAAAGGGCCTATTTTCACGCAACAAGGAGTAAAGGCACCTTTAAGATCATCATCAAAACCAATAAGGAAGTAGATGCCCTTGAGAAGTTCGTTTTCAAAGTAACATTATACGAAAACGAACACAGGTTAAATAAAAACAACGTAAAAGCCGCAGTTAAAAAGCTGTAAGGGTTACTTGGTGAATTGACACTATTGCATAGGTTCAGAATGAAGTATTTGATATATTTTTTGAATATTTAGGAAGCATTATAGTACCCTGTAAGTTCAGTAAGTGGAGGGACATGGACCTTGACCAAGTAAACGCTCCCTATTGAATGAACGAAAGGCACACTGGAGGCTGCTGCCAACAGTTGAAAACATGCTAAAGTTCTTTTTATTGACACGACGGAGCCTGGACGATTTGAGGACGATGGCACACATGTTAATGAGCTAGGGACTGCATACTTCATTAAAAAGATTAATTTAAAGATCCCAGGTCTTGTATTAGACGAACGAAGGGTTGTTGCACCTGACAAGTACAGCTGACTTACTAAAGAGTGTAAGTTTGGATTGCAACAACAAACATCAAACTATTAAATGTGTCTTTCTTGTACAATATTTTTAGGGTACAAAACTTGTTAATCGCAACAAAAATTTGCGACATAGCGCTAAAAACATACTTAAAAGCTTTTTTCGTCTGACAGTCTTTGCTCTTTAATGTGTTTTTCCTATGTTGCAAACAAATGCCATAAGTACTGCCGCTTTTCAAGGTGGAAGAAGAGATCCCAACTCCATCACACCACCGTTTAGACTCACCAAGAAGAAGCTCATGTAAGCTTTAGAGGGGTTATCCACGTACAGTAACTAAATATTATCCTATGGTCTTATCAATAGATGTACTATAAAGTTTAGTTGTTATTTAAACACGCAATTAAAGTCATAATGACAAACATTCTTTTATGGAACGCAAATGGACTAATTGATAACAATGATGGAAATGAAAATACAAAGCACTTAATTATATAAATTCAATACACTCAAACTAGATATAGTCATGATAGTTGAGATACATGTGTCAGAAAAATCAAAAATATATGACTCACTGACCGTCGTAAGCAGCAATGTGAGTTTCTATAACTCATAGTATGAATATGATGAACATAAATTTGCGTGAATTCTATTTATTATATCAAATAATATAAAGTTGTACAAACTAAGAAGTAAGAAAAGGTCGATTGGCTTTAGCTAGAATCAAAAGTCGTGAAGACGATAAATATTTTGTAATAACCAGCGTTTATGGCTCACCTAGCACATCCCATATTGATGTCAGATTCAAGCTCGTATCAGATATTGAAGAGGCATTATCCACAAATGAATATTGCCATTGGTGATATCAAAATTGTAGAAGGAAGAATTGATAGAAGTTCAAGTAAAATAAACAGTATTGACACAAACTTCTCAGGTTTTTAAAAGCAAATTGCGATTACAAATAAAATTAAAGACAGTTTCAGAGCTAATTATTCAGCCCTAAAAAGATTCTTCTTTACTTGTAAATGAGTTTCCTCCTGTATCAACAGAGCGTATATTTCAAAAAAGCAATAAGAATGATAAAAAGGACAGATTTTTTAACAACTCAATGGCAAGATCACAAAATGATAATTACCAGATTACATGGCAATATTGAACATGGACAAAGCAACTGCTGCCTCAATACTTCGATCCTTAAAAGCCAAATTTTCGTAAATTTTATTAACAAAGAATGGATTCACGGAATTTAAAGAAGACTTTAAGGATATAAGGGAATGGTGAGATGCAGCTAATTCCCTCATACGCATCATAGCTATTGATTATTGTACAAAGAAGTATGCAATTAGCAAAAAAGTTAAAAAGGAATTTTAGAGCAAAAGCGAGACAAGGAGAAAGAGCATCATAGTGCTCAAACCCTAAATGAAATATAAAGCATTGGAAACAAACGGACAAAATTGGAAAAGAGCAAAATAGATAGATTTATAGTAATATCCCGCTTACATGTTTTGAAGCACACGAACCAAATCTGACCCACGTTGCGAAAATGGAGAAACACAGATACCAAAATTATACAATACACGGTTTGTTTGATAAAAACAACAAGTTAAAACATAAAATTAACAACGTGTTTGAATTTGCCTAAAATTATTACCAAACTTTGTGTGATAACCAAACAGTTAATCTGAAAGTACAAGACGAAATCCTAAAGCATACAAACACAAAACTTAAGAGAGAACAAAAATAACTTTGTGATGCACCCATAACATTCAATAAAATTGAAAATGCTATTAACCTTGCCCATAGAATAAAAGCGCTTGACAAGGCGAAAATCAGATAGAACTATATAAATGTATTTGGCATACCATAAAGGATAACTTTAGAGAAGTAATTGCTAACATATAGGAGTCTGAAGAACTGTCAGGTACACAAAATAAGGATTAGTTGGGATAGTACTTAACGAAAAGAACGACAGGGGCAACTTGGATTATTACCAAGCAATTACCCTTTTAAATGCTGATCTTAAAATAATCACTAGAGTCCTTTCTCTTGAATTGCAAAAGTCATCTCAAAGCTGATTGATGAAAATCGAAATTGCGTTCCCAGTCGAACCATATCAGAAAATTGCCATATTGCTAAGGACTCCATAAATTACGCCAATAATTAATGTGGCATTTATATTACTAGATCAATAAATTGCTTTTGATAGAGTTGACAGGATTTTTTACTTAAAGTGCTAAAACATTTCGGAGTTAATTGGATTAAAATCATGTATAGAGACATTAAGGGGCAGGTTAAATAGAACGGATTTTTAACCGATAGTTTCCCTGTCTTAAGGAGACTAAGACAAGGGTGCCCATTAAGTCCACTACTTTATGTTCGAGTAGCCGATCGTTTTACTAATGGGATTCAACAGAGAAGCGATATTTATGGGTTAAAATGAAGGTCTATTGAAATCGAAATACTGCAATATGCAGATGACACAATGCTCATGGCTATATACAATTCCTACCTCAACTTTACTTTCGGCGTAATTGAAAAATATGAGTCAGCTAATGGAAGTTAAAGTTACAGAAGTAAACCTGAAGGAATCTGGATAGGAGGATTGAAAATACAACCGGCCAATCCTTTGATATAAAATAGACTGACGACAAGGTTAGCAGCCTGGGATTGTGGCAGGGAAGTAAAATTGTGGCTGAAAACATCTATGAAGAGATTATAAATATAATTATTCAAAGACTTAACTTTTCAAAAGGTTTTCAAGTATCAATTATTGGTAGGGTAAGATGCATTAATACCGTTATCCTTTCAAGGCTGTGGTATCAAACCGAAATCACAAACATTCCTTCAAGGATGAAAGATAGATTTGAGAATGAGCTTGTCGACTTGGTAAGGTATGCATAAAAGCAAAAAAATCGATGCTTATGTCACAAAATGACAAAGGGAGGGTTATAGCTCACCAAAGTTGTAGACAAAATTAATCTTCGACGTTCTAAATGGCTGCAATCAGTCCTTAAAAGCAACGAATTATCACCGAAAAGATTTCGAGAAAATGAAGTTACTTGCAACTATTGTAGGTATCAAGATGCAAGCATCCTTAAAGCCAATATTAAAAGCACAAAACCTAAACTAGTTGAAAGTTATTGCGCAAACTGCTGCAAAGCCTGGAGTAATCTCCTTTTGCATTGAAAACACCAATAACCATTTACCCAATTTTAGAGCTATTTTCCAATACTGAGATAGTTCATGAAAAAGGAGCCTACCTTCCCTCGAACAAGGACCTAGCTAAATAGAAATCGTATGGATTGTTCAAAATCTTGTCTACCAGAGAGGCCCAAAAGCCAACAATAAAGCCACTTATCTTGGAATTAAAAACTTCAAAACTTTTCTATCATACAAGTAGAGCAGTGACAAACCTTTTATCATGAAGGATAAACTTTTTTTTCAGACAAAACGAAGTTAATAAACTGAAATTTCTGGATTTTAATACAACTACGTAAGAACGATGCACCTGATACTTTATGCCAAATTAAATGGCAAACAAAGCCAGGTTAAAATATGGCAAAATATCTGGAAAACTAAGACAAGCTATGGCGTAACCTCCACGGTCTGGTCTCATATACAAAAAACTTTTCCTTGTCCCATTTTGAAACATGAATATGCGGATTATGCATGAGCCCCGAGTTATTTAAAGATCATATTTTAGCCAAATGTATAGTAACATGCAACAGAATGAGG
>JANTCA010067298.1:0-15904 GCA_024741275.1 Chironex yamaguchii | reverse complement strand
TTTGGACGTTTTACCAAATATTCCAAGAGCACTGATTGATAGGTTGATGAATTTGACTCGGTCATACTGATTTTCCATAATGATAGTGATAATAATAATGATGATGATGATGATAATAGTATTTCTAAAAATGTGGCTCTTCACCTGACCGCTACGTATACTACAATTTTATGATGGATAAAAACAGAATCGACACATTTACAATGTGGAGCTAGTTTGAAAGAAATTAGAAAAAGATAATAAGAAATAAATCTGTGTATTTAAGTTGTTGCTAAAAATTGTTGTTTTGCTTCATTGCATAAATTATTATAGGTTTGTATTGCGAATTCTGTTTCACCCTTGACTTTCCTGATTTCTGCGGGCAGTTTGTGAAGAGTCCTGAAAGTGTTGGAAGCGTGTGATGACTCAATGAATGCTGCAGAACTAGATCTTAGGCTTCTGGCATTTTCTTTCAGTGATATGTCAATATATCATGGCTTTCGCTCATGGTTGATGTACTTGAATCAGAGTTTCAGCAAATGCCAGTCTCTCTGTTCTTTCATTGGCCGCCAACCGATTTTTAGCTCGTTCATGTCTTTTGAGTAACGTCCTAATACAAAACTTGCAGTAGTATTTTGCACTTTCTGCAATCGTTTTAGGAGCTGCAATGGAAGGGTCGATAAATGACATCTGCATAATCTATCTTCGACAGACAAGGTGTTCAGCAACTTGTTTCTTTGTCTTGTATGACATGAGGTTATTGAATTTGCGTAAAACTGACATGGTATAGAGGCACGAAGATATTAAATTGGTTACATGGTCATCCCATGACAGATGCTCGTTCAGGGTTACACCAAGCACTTCACTGCAATGTTCTCGTTCAACAATTTCTTCTGTAATCGGAGTCCGGTGATAGTTTTGGAGACTGTGATGCCTTGAGAGCTGATTTGTACCCGTAATTATAATCTTTGTCTTCGTCGGGTTTAGAGCAAGATTTGTGGATAAGGACCAATAACCTAACTTGTGCAAGTCCTCACTTAAGGCAGTTTCAAGATGCAATAGTTCGTTTGGTCTACCACGTGCAAGTATGGTTGTGTCATCTGCAAACTGATAAGCATGGTAGTTTGACTTTGTGTGAGGTTGGTAACGTACAGGGAGAATTGAGCTTCGTGGCACTCCAAAGTACATTAATTTCTGTTCCGATGTTCAATGTCCTCAGGTTCTCAATGTCCTTTCTACGTTTATACTTTATGCCTTTCTTGATGTAAACAACTACTCCACCTCCTCTACAACACTCTCCATTTCCAAACTGAGATATGTAGCCAGTAATCTTTACATGTTCCAGTAACAATGGATTTCCGTTTAACCATGTTTCGCTCTTGGCAATGACATCAAAAGGATATCGATTTATAGTGTACACAAGCTGATCGAATGTGGAGACCATGGATTGAGTGTTAATTTGCAAGAACCTCAATTGATTAGCATGTGCAGTTACAGCTGGTAAATGGTTGTCAACGTAATGCTCTGCAAAGTTGTTAAGTTCTTCGTTGTTTTCAGCAATGTTGAGCATTTGGTAGTCACTGCTTGTTGAAAAGGGCAGTAAGGTTATCGTGCATTTTGACCAAACAAAACTGGATGTGTGCTTACCGAGAAAGTTTAGGCATTTTCTGTGGTATAGGTCAAAACATAAATCACAGTTGAGCCATTTCTGATATATGGATGTCACTAAACGAATGCTTGATATTGCAACCAAACGAAATGAATATGAAGAAGTGGTGATCCAGTACTTTACTACTAACTTACTTGACCAGCCTGCTTCTTGCAGATCTTTTGAGGTTTTTTAAACCGACAATTCCTGTATGCCAGAGTACAGAAGAAAAAATCAATGCACAAGCCCTTACATTAAGAAATAGCATAAAGAAATAGAATCCAATGATCCTAACTTTTGTTTAAGCCATGTTGCAACTTCTTAGTGCTCGTTTCAAGGTACTTGTTATTTAGTTCTTCTTTTAGCTAATAATTTTCTTTACAATGTTGTTAATAACTTTTTTTTCAATAGAGGGTAATAAACGAAGGGACGTTTGTGGAATGTTTAACAATATTTGACGAACATTTGATAACAGCGCTGTGTGATTGAAAAGTGCACATAGTTTGTAGTTAATAGAAGTTTTTCTTGTACAAGTTATGTATGACTTGAGGATATTTTTTGTCTTTTGCACCCATACACGGCTTATGCCTTTTTGGTGAGAGGCTACTAGATGTCATTAACCTTCTATTTGACATATTTTAGCTTGATACATAGTCAATGTCATTTTGACAAGGAAACGATAAGACGGCAATACGTGCCGAACATAGAGAGAAATTTCCCGTCTAGTGCTGGATGCGATTCAAAACCCTCTGGATCATGAGTATGATGATTTAACAATATGCTATTATTGCCCTTGCACACTTGCTGTAAACTATACCGTACTTACTCACAATTTCCAACGCATTTTTTAGGTGTAGAAACGGAAGTACAAACCGCGGAAGTCACTGAGGCTTCTGATGATGAAGGAGGCAGGTATGACATTTGCTTACTTAAGTGTTTTTGGACTTGTGTGTAGCAGACAATATATATAAAAGCTGTATATTTATTGTCTTTTTGGAAAGCAAAAAGGACAATTGCCTTTCAAGATTATAGTCATACAACCAAGCTTCGCTGATTTGTCGTCCCCCCGCCCACCCCTTTCCCCAGGATACGAAATGTACCAGGCAGTGAGCCTTCCATCAAAGAAGACTTGCCTCTGAGTCCTGTGTCTCGCGGAGTTGTATCCACTAGTACGAGCGAAACATACTGTAAACTGACGTTAGAAAATAGCATTGGAGTCTCTTTTCTTCCAAAATGCCCCTTGGGGGTAATCTTCAGGGGATCTAATTTTAATTCATTTTGACAAAGGAAATAGTCATAATGCTTAATTCCATTTCACCTTCCAGTTTGAAAGATTTTATAGTTAATGACTCAGATGCAGAGAGTGAAGAGGAAACTGATGATCATGCAAGGACCGAATCGAGTTCAGATGAAGGTACGTTTCTTCAACGAATAAGTCTTACAACTCCTGCCATTAAACTGCTTTAATTCAATTGTTTTCAACCCATATAACCTAAGCTATTTTAAGTTATAGAAATTCTGCCATTTCCAGTGGAATTCCAGTTTGCCCTGTATCTCGTGTCAACGTTGACACGCGTATGATGAACCTATCGCTTAACCGATACATGATATTCCATTCGACAAGGCAATTTTTAACGTAAAAACTCTTCTTTGACTGGTGAATGGTAATTATTGATATAGATACCAATAACAGGTATTTATTGCAATGTTGGTTTTCCGTTTCATTTCCCTGGAGATATAAGTATTAGTTGTCATTCCAGCTGAAAGTTGGCCATTTGGTTTGGAAGCAGTGCCTCTCTTTGAGACATATAACCGTTTGGGTGAAATGACGTTTAATACGTGCCACTAAAATCCAGTTGTAACCCAAATTTATTATTTAAAGAGTGCTAGTGACATTGGTATGTGTCACATGTCATCTAGATAAATATCTTTGTCTCATGCAATAATAAGTAGAGGTAAGCCTGGGAAGAGAAGGAGAAGAAGACCTAACTGGAAAGCATTTTATTATGGGCTAAGATCGTCGCACCAAAAAGTCTCGGACTGCGTTGACTGTGAAACATGATGTTATTAATTGATGAGACTTGACGTTCGTCATCTTTGACTTTAAATGAGACTAGGAGTGTTACAATGGTATATTTCATTTTGTCTTCGTTTTCATCGCTATGAGCAGCCTTAACATTGCCAAAGTCCTCTTTAAAGCATTATCTTACTCTTAATTCGTGTGATATTCGGTCTAGTTTGGGATGCTGAACAGGAAACTGATGAAGCCGATCAAGAAGACCAAAGAGACCTGGAACCTTACGATGAACTCGGTATGATTCTGCTTCAAAGTATATGGTAAACTGTTAGTTAACTTAAAGCAACTTCAACTTTGAATAGAATAATTACTGTATTTTTTTAAGTTTAGCTTCTGGACTATTCATGTTTCTCGTATTGAGTTTCTTTTCTTTGACTGTTGGTAGACCCTTAAAGAGTGTTGATAAATGAAACTACACTTTGAATAGATATCATTTTTATATACCCTGTTTATTTTCTGGTTTGTATTAATTCAATACTCTACTCTTTTGCATCAGTACGGTATTATATTTGATTTAATTTGGTAGGGCATTTTATTCTTTCATGGTGCTGTGATCATTGCATTACCTTAAGTTGACATAATTCAAACACTTTCGATCCAATCAGCATATGATGTGATTTGATTTCTTTTATATTTTGAAAACAGATCAACGAAGACGTCGACCTTTAATGCTGTCCTCAGATAGCGAGGAATCTGAAAGGTACGTTGCCATGACTATGCATTCTTCTACAGGCAATATCATCATTGTTCAATTTCTTAAATATTTTGAATGTATTTTCATTTCACAGAATATTATTGGAATCTGGCTGTTGGGGTCTGCTTTGTACTCCAAAATTCTACAAATAACCGTTACTTTAAGATATGCTTTCTAACTGGACATTATTTATTGATTATAGTTACTTGCAAGCGTACAGCCTTCTAAGATAAATTTATAGGGAGGATTTCTATATGCGCCAGACATATGTTGGTTTCTTGATTCATGCATGCCAATCATTTGAATTTCATTGAAAGTCTTCCTGCTATTTTCCTTTTAGCAGTTTAAAGGATTTCATAGTTGATGATAGTGACGATGACAGTGACATTAAAGAGGATGATTTACGTATGATACAGGAGCTAAGGTACTCACCCAGACGTGAGGAAGGTACGTGTCAGACTGTGATGTATATCTAGTTTTGCTCTCTTTTGTCCACGGGTTGATCAAGTCGACCTTCACTGTTTTAAAGTTCAATCCGATTCAAGGATGAACATCAGAAAGTGTTTCAGAATCTTAAGCTAGACGTTGACCTTGTTTTGGTACCTGAAACAGTTTTCGAAGTATGAATATTCATTTATTTTACTGTCTTGCAAGCCAGTGGTAGCGAGTTAGAATCCGCGTCAACGCAAAGAAATACCTTTGCGGAGAGAAGGTAACGGGAGCCCACTCTCATAAAGAGCTCACTTCCAAGTGAATTCCCTAATCCCGGCATGGGAATCAGCTACGCTCGATAACGAGTAGGCTACTAAAAAATTTCGCTTATTGGGAAATGTCTAGGCGTATTGAAACAGAAACAACCTGCCGTGACTAAGAATGCGTGTAGCTGGTTTAGCAGAAGGTGGCCTTTGAATTGAGCATGCACCAAAAGAGCACTGTTGTCGGGGATTCTAAAAAATAAAGGATCCAAAAAGTAGTGGATAAAGTTCAAGTTCCCTCTAAAAACGAGTGGAAACGCTTTGAGTTATAATGGAAAGACACAAGTTTGGACAAGTTTTGTCTTGCGTTGTCTGTAGGCATTAGGCTCTGTTAGTAAAGCCAGTGCAGTGAGATCAGTTCCAAACGTATCAAGTTAACATGAAAGTGTGTTTGCTTTAGTTTTCTCATTTATTACTCATTTATGCTTGGACTGAAAGTATTTAGTAAGAATATTTTTATCTAAAAATACACACATGCACACATACACTTGCACTCTCTCCTTGCGCACGCAGACCCAGATACACAACCACATGTATACAATATTCGTCATGCACTGAATTACCACTGATTATTACAATTTGAATATTTCTTGATTAAATAAACAGATCCTTTATTTAACGTTTCATAAATGAAAGTTCTATTTATTTAATCGAGAAAATTGTACATATGTATTTTTCATTTACCACCAAAAATATCAAAACTAAAAATTGTTGAAGGTTATTTCGGTACATATTGCCTTACATGCGAGAAATGGATAAATCGGTGATAATTAAGGAGATAATTAAGCATATCGTTGAGTTTCTGCGTGTTCACAGTTGTCGCAGCCTAGTATTAACGACTTAACTTATATCTTTCGTACTTTGTTTGAGTGTAGGCACAGAGCTAACACCTCGGGTGCTGAAGGACAAAACGCATACACCAAAGAGTGTTAGAGCAAGCCCTCAAAATCTTGCTTTCAAGACTCCCATAATCACCAAGAGTAAGTTCAAAAATTGTGTTTTCACATGTGCGTGTATGTGTGCATCAGTTTAAAACCAGACTTACCTACATATTACAGTTATGTACACTTTTCATTGTGTAATTTGAAGATGACATACCAACTTGGGTTGAAAGGATTGATGCTTATGCCATAATCGACTACATTGATGTTGTTTTCGTGCATCCTGATCCGATTTATGGATTCTAGTTTATTCGGAAGTAGAGTTAATTGCCTTCAAGCATAAATATACGCACCTACATATTTTTGATCTTCTGTGTGTGTAAAAGTAAAAACGAAAATAACTTTGGGATTCTAATCACTTTGGAAAGGGCTAGTAGAAGGCCCTTCTCTTGACTGTTAACTTCCACGGTCTATCCCGTAAGTGATGAGTGCTAAGTAGAAAAGCATTATGAACTATTCTTTAAGTCTTTGATGTGTCCTATTTGTGGATTTGAATCCACAATCTTCCGCATGACATTCGACTACTTTACCTCTATGCTATTGCTGCGGCTCAAACTGGAGAAGAGTCCCCGCTTTTGTGTTGGGCTGTGCATCTACCTGAAAATGAAACGTTGACTTGATCATCTTTATAATTTAAAAACAAGAAGGTAAATACCGTTGAAATTTTAGCTTTTTATGAGAACTATAATATATTGTTCTGTAGTCAACTGAAATAGCACGTTGTGGCAACACTTGGACAACGATCAGGAATTTCAAAACGGACCCTTTGTTTGGACCAATAGGTTTTGTTTTAATAACTATGGCCTCTTCTTGTAGACATACGTTGGTCTGAGGATAAAGAAAACAGGAAATACTCAAATACTCAGAACCGAACGCCAAATGTCTTTAAACCGCGGAGAGGTATGCTCATTTTCTATATACTGCTTAACTTTTGGACCCGCTTGTTGTTATATAGTTCTACTTGGACCTCTTTTACCTCTCAGGCTGCCAATATGGTTCAGGAACAGATGTAGTTAAGGAATTAGAAATTATCTAAAAGGAAGAGACGTTTTGGCATGCATCAGCTGGGATAGGGTGGGATGGGATATCTTGGTAGTCAGTCATCAGGACCTCGCGTCATGTGTTCGTAAGGTCGCCAGTCAGTAATGTCTACTCAAATTTCAAGTTGTTGTCTTAGCTTGTCTTGACGTTGGATTCATCCTCGGTCGTGTCTGACTCTTTCATCTTTAAATTAGGCCATAGCACTTATTATTTTACTACCAAAATTGATCTAGTGTAAGTGCATTTCTTGGCTAAATTGTTTCATTTCATACGGCCAAAGCAAAAACGTTGTTATTTATTGCCAACGTATGCCATATTAGTAGGCCTTCCATAACTGTTATTGGCTGACAATCTCATCTAATATCGCATAGTCTGAACCTTATTGAGTATGTTAAACTGCTCTGTCGTAATAGGAATTTTGGACTCAATTGTTACGCCGAAGACTCCAGGAGGGCCCGAAACTCCAGCCTACCGGAGAGAATTTCGCAGAATCCGAGATGCCGTTACGTCAGAGGTATTTAGTACCTTAAACAAAACGGTTTTTGATGGCAAGGTACGGTTACGCCTATCGCATGAAATAGGCCAGTTTTCTCCGTGTGTCTTCTTTATTGACGAATACTTATCAATATAAGTTTTCTACTTCGAAGAACCCCAATAAATAGCATATGCCATTTTTATCAGTTTGACACCAAGCTTACCTCCACATGTGAACTTACCTAATGCAACGTGGATTTAGCCACAATCCTTGAATCCAAGAACTTGGAATCCATTGTTGTCAGTGTGGTAGCGCATGCGTCTGGCGCCCCTAGCGAAATTGGGAGATCGTGTCCCTTATTCCCCAAGGAAATTAGGAAACTCAAACTTTACCGTAAAGCTTTTTAGACGGTTCTTCGTTTTAGTCCTTTTTAGATGGCACCGACATGCCAAACATGTTACACATCACTTAATAAACGACAGTCTGAGCATGTCAGTTCCATGTCATTACTAATTAGGAGCAGAAATGTCATTCCAGTTCTTGTTCGCTCTCGACAGTACCTGGAATTGTTGTAAACAACAAGATCTGTCTATAAACCCCCGGGAATGATGAGCTATACACGCATAATCAAATTTCCAATATCCATGACTAACGTCTTTTGTACGGTTTCAGGTCTGAATTGATTGCCAAAGGATCTTACTTTTGGTTAAATTATTTTTCTTGCAGAAACTAATTTGTCAGATAAGTTTTATTGCACCAATACTTAAGTGTATAGAAAGCTAACAAGACTTGATACCAAATCTTGCCTATTCAATCTTAGTCACAATTGTATGAGGGCGGTATCGATTGTCTTGTAAAAACCAGCACTTTGTGACCATTGTCAGCAGGGGAATTCGGCCTGGGAGAATTTGTTGAAGGGTGTGTAACTCTACAGCCTCTTTTGTTAACGCAAGTAAAAAACAAAGGTGAGAACAGAAAGTATTAGTATGACCACCGAGGCGTCGAACTTTCCTACTGAGCTAAAGAGCTCAATAGGGAAGGTCGAAAGACTATTAGTCATTCAAATCCGATCTTCTGCCCTTGTTATTGAGTGTGTGTCTGATGGTGTATACGCTGTACAAGCGACATGTGTTTTGTGCCTACAAGGTATCCATTTATCACCGTTTACAATAATTCTGTATGGAAGTCGACAGGGTGTTCTTGTGTTAAGAACAGAAATTAAGGTATGGGTATGACCACCTGGCGGAGCTTAATCTAATCCGAGGAACATTGAAGAACGTCCCAATCGGACATTGTACAACGTTCATTGATGCCATTTTAACATCCCGGTTTAGCGACTATTTCTCTTGGTCTGGGATTGATTTATGCATCAGATTCTTTCCAACATCACAACACACAAAGCTAGACGCACAAGCCTCCGCGAAACCAAATGGGTCAAGTGGGTTTTCCATTTTCGGAATATCCAAACGAGGTGGCCTGCTAGTAATAGGAATCATTTTAACTGAGTTTATAATAATTAATATAAGAATTTTCATAATAATTTCTTTGATAGTTGAGGTTTTATACACGGGTCATCACGAAATGTAGTAGTGACAGTTTCCCCACTGGGATTTCCCCTAGTTGCGGTTTTATATGTAACTGAAATAAGGCTATTTGTAATAGCTGCGGTTCTACAATTCAAACTGAGTCCTGAACACAACCAAAATTTTATCGTTTGTTTCTCATCCAATTTCTGACATTTCCTCCAAATTCTCATCAGAATCTGTTGCTAACATCAGGTATGTTAAGATTAGAAACCAGAATAACAGACAGACAAGGAGCGCCACCGGTGACGCAATGTACGTTTACAATTTTTTCTCGGTTACGTGGACCAGAGTTCGATTCAGACTATCTATATATATTTGGCTTAATTTGTTACAGCAAAGGACAGATTAGAACTATTGCATTTGTAAATCAGTTGTCATCAAAATTGATACTAAGAAAGAAATCGAAACTATAGCGAAAAACAGATCGTTATGAAAGCCAGTGCCCCTAAATTCTTGCTAAAAACTAAATACTGACGATCATCATAATCTGTGATGCTTTACTACTTCTGCAACATGTTTCTTTTGTCATTAACTGAACAATCTGTCATTTTGGACAATATTGTCGTAACTAATTACTACTTTGTGGATTCACTTGTTTGTAATGATAGTTGGAAGTAAGAATTTGGAAAGACGAAAACTTTCATGAATGTTTTTCACTTAAAACCCCTTTCTCCTAACACTCGAACAGCTGCCTACTGATATGAAAATCACCTGGAACAAGAGACTGACTCAGACAGCTGGTCTGTGCTACTATTCCAGGTTTGTTAGTTTTTCAAATCAATTTTAATTAAACAAGGTCCTTAGCAAAGCCAGTACAGAACTGTCATACAGAAGATTTCATTGGTTTTGTTAGAGACCTTGTAAATTTTACTAATTTATAGTTTCCCATTTATAGTATTTTGTAACCGCTTCAGTTTTACTGCTTGTTTATAGATATGCCTTTTTAATATGCTAACGTTGTCAGGTATGTTAATAAGAAACCCAACACTGCTAGTGTGTTGTCTGTATCACAAATTTGAAATAAGATCCAGCAAGCAGCACCGTCCGGACTCATCAAGTATGCTAGTTGGTTGACGTAATTCGAGTATGCCGTACTGGTTGTTTCTCTTTGTTCGATTATTGTTCAGTGATATTTGACAATGATAACGTTAGTCGTCTGTCAGTATCACATGCCAATATTAACTGATTTTAAGTGGGACATTGATTTGCGTCCAAGCCAATACTTGTAATCGAACAATCTTTTTGTGGTACAAAAGTTGAAAATCGCCTTGAAAATTTGCGACATTCCCGTAAAAACTTGTATGCTTGTATGTATGTATGTATGTATATGGCAACCTATTTATACGAAACATGTATCAAAACTAGCCAATCATAAACAAGAAAGGAAAAAACGAAATTCTTCATTTGCACTTTCTTTGTTCCCTTTCTTGTTTATGATTGGCTAGTTTTGCTATATGTGTCTTATAAATAGGTTGCCATATATATACTTTCCTTTCTGACGATTCATACTCTGAAGCGTGTCAAACGAAAAAAGCTTTTAAGCATGATTTTATCCGCAATGCCGCAAATTTTCAAGGCAATAATTGTAATCTGTGTAAATTGTTTCATTGTGTGATACGAATTTGGTTCGATTTCTCTATTCATTACCTTTAGACAAAACAGTTATTGATATATGATTGGATTGCAATATGTTGTTGCTAAATGCTTCGTCTCTTGTTAGAATTTTTGTGTTATTATGGTGCTTATTATTTCTCCGATTGGTTACTTAGGAACTCGCAAGTACGATCAGCATCGGTTGAACTATCGGACAAAGTATGCGATTGTAACGGTAAGTCAAGTAAATGAAGAAGACCTATCACGAAAGAAATGACTTACAATAAAATTTATTCTAATACTGGGCCACTGATTGCAAACTTGTTGGTTTAGAATTACTCTTCTACTATGGTTGATCAACTAAAACGTTTAAGACAACTTAATTAGTATAATGTTGGACAATCGTAGATCAGAGCATCATTTTTCACGACAGAAGTTTTAAATTCCTCGTCTTCGTAAGGAGTAAATTAACGATCAAGTCGGCCAAAAATCGACTTAATGAATTTTTCCCTCATCCACGACTGGGTTTCGGCTGGTGATATCAAGGACTTCACCAAACCATTGTGTCCTGATTGGGTGTTGGCTTTTGAATCTCAGGTTTGCACGTTCGATCCCAGTCGACTCCATCTCAATGCAGCTACTGTGGAAATGCTTCACTTATTTATAATTCATGTTTACCAAATGAATATAAATAAACAACTTTTTAACTTTTCGAATAATGTCTCTTCGGGAAACTCTAGAAAATTTATATACGTATTACTCAACATCCGTCAGAGTGTTGTATTTTTGTGTTATCTATGTATTTATTTTATTTTAATTGTAAATAGACAATATAACGATATATGCAAATGTTGCAAAGATCTTATGTATTGTAGAGATAGCCATTTGGGTTTTTCTATTTCGTTTTTATAAACCTTTTTTACTAATATCCCTGCGTCTTCAGAACGGGTCCGCGATACTCTTGCTCATGAGCTTTGTCATGCAGCTACATGGATTGTTAATGGTGTCAAAGATGGACATGGCAAAACCTGGCAATATTGGTGAGTTTTGTTTCCTCCGTTCTGATACAGAGTCGCTGAATTGTCCTATCTTTATGACTACCACAACACTTTTATCCTATTTATTTTACTCTGGTCTCATAAATAAGTGAGAAAATAAACGAGAAGTAATTACCAGTTTTTGTTGAACTTTTTACAGAAAGTCAGACGCGTGACGGATAAGTGTCTAGTTGAGGTGGTGATCGGGATCACAGTCCGGATCCAGAAATTTTTAAGAGTTCTTTATCATTGTGAGAAGTTAAGCGATACTTATATCTCCACCACATGCTATACAAGAAGACAACAACTGCCACCAATGTATATGTTAGGGACCCGTATTCTGAAGATATTCCATATTACAATACCGAAGGATTTTATATAGCCGAAGGTTGAAATAGTTCTCGTAAGGTGATATCATACTTCCAGTTGTTTGAATTGTGTATTTGAGATTAACATTGTTAATTATCTGGAGCAAATGCAGAATAATCCAGATTGCCGATATTAGAGAAAATGAGAAATTCAAGACAGTGATAGTCATAACCTATGGGTATGTCTTCACGTCAAAGGATTTTTCATAGGTTTTGGCATCTATCCCGATGATGCAAATAGATATTTCCTGCTTTAGGTGTGCATAAGACTCGTTAGGGCTCAGGGTTTGTTACTGGATGAGTTGCTAGGCGTACAGGTGTTTATTCAAGTAACCCTATGGCTTAGCGGAGGTTTTGCGTTTCTAGTTAAGTACGAAAAAAATTTGTTGGCTTTCTGTATATATCAGATTTCGGCTTCTTATCGGTAAATTTTTTACATTTAAAGTAGTATCAGACTTGTTTTAATTTGATACTTGCGTTAATTTCAAAGATAGTATTAGTTTACACTATTTTGATTATGATCCTAGGGCCAGGAAAACTAACACATTGCATCCGGAAATACCAACAATAAAAACATGCCATAGTTTCCATATCAGGACGAAGTTTAATTACCGATGCAAGAATCCTCTCTGTAGCAACAGGTAAAATATTTTTCGAGCAGCAGACGAATATGATGGCATATTCGTACCCTGCACGTTTTATAGTTGTTATTGTATGAGGATGTAAATAAGATCTGCAAATATACTCGACCCCGTTGTCACTTAAAGATAACTACAGAGAAACTTTGTGCCCGAATGTGTATTTTTTCGCGTTCGCTGCTCTTCAGTGTCATACGAGTTCAAACTCTTAGGTTCAAGGTTATCTCGTTCGACTTTGATAGGAAATGGAAAGATTGGTGTTTTTTGGATCTAATCACGCAACCTGCATGATAACATCTGGAGTTGCTTAAGTAATCTGATGGGCATTGATGTATATTTGTAGACTAGGTGTTGCTTCGATCGTAATGATGGAACGAACAGGATAGCTGCACTCTTGTGTTGTAGTGAAAGTACCGGGATACTTACACTACTTATAATTGGGACCCAGAGTATCTAGGTAGTGACATATCAAAGACAGCAAGAGGCTAGCCGATGTTGTGATTGGTCAAATTAATGTATCTGTTAGATGTCATTATTAGTGATATTAAAATAACATCGTTTTGCTGCAAACTACGCAATTGTTGGTAATAGCATGATAAATACAACTATAAAAAGAAGTCAAGTGGACTTTTGGTCAGTTCAGAATTAGAAATATGACAAAATTTGTCAAACTGGATAACCACACACTAAGTAGACAAACTTTGTCACATTTCACAAACTTTAGTAAAAATTTGGTTTCCGGTCGCATTGAGACTGAGCTGTTATACGTCATGGATAACTTTTATAGCACGCCATCTACCTGTTACTCTTCAGTAGAAAGATCTTTCATGGTTTATATTTGTCAAAGGCATTCTAATTGAAAAGAGAGAATTGAGATGGTACAGCACCCTTGATGGCTTTGCCAAAGTGTAACGATTTGTCATGTTTCAAATTTTGGTGTTCGTACTGCACTAATTAAACAACTTCCTGGCAAGCATGTACTGCCTTTGAAGATACAACAATAGTGGATTGGCTTTAACATGTTTTTTGCGCTAGTGCGAATGGGGCCTTCTTATCAATGCAGCATCGCACCTTTTTAAAGTAGCTTAATACAGATAAATTTCCAAAACTTGATATAACATACATCTTATGTGGTGTATGTTCTTGTTACTTTATTCTTAAATCGACACCATTCTTTTTCAGCATTGGAAGACATAGCAAGTCTTTGAATATAGAAAGAAGTAGGTGTGGGAGATGTGGTTGGTAAGTCATTGAATTTTTTTTGAACATGGTTTGTTTTCTGTTTGCTTATTGGAGTGATTGAGTTATTTGGTTAGTAAGGTTGCATAGAAGTTGCATAGAAGTTGCATAGAAGTTGCATATTCGCTCTGTCTGACATTGTGTACGAGAGTCATTAATGAATATGTGACCACTACTTAATCGAATTTTGACGAAAACTGGAGTTAAATTTGGAAATGTGAGTTTATTTGACACCGATCCTGCTGTTGTACACTTCAAGGACTTTACATTATTTAAACAGATTCTCTGTGCAAAATTCTGTGAGATAACTTCATATAACCACCATTGTCTGCATATTTATCGTTACTTTCCTTCTTGACGATCCTCTTTTGTTTACTTTTACCATATTTTGCCCTAGTTGAAGAAAAACTGTACTTAACAAGTATTTTCTATCCTAAATAGCTACGTGGATATTGACAACATCTCCGAGGGCTTGTGTTTTACTTTTAATCTCTTAAAGGTCGAAAATATCATAGAAATAAGAGATGGACAACTTCAGTTTAAAAGGTGCACCTCACCTTGCTCTACATTTTTCTTAATTTGATTGCATGAGGATATGTGTCCGTGGAACATATGGAAGTAGGGAGGTTTTCCAACTAGGAAACTTTAGATTCAGTATGAGTACGAGTAACCCCCACTTAGTTGGGAAGTCGAACTCGTACTCGCACTGATTTCTTTGTACTGTTTAGATATCTCAGTTTAAAACATTTGCGAGATTTCCTGAATCGAATTGGCGGGCGCTATAGTACCAGCTGCGTACAAGATTCGATTTGACAAGTATGAATGAAGATGAGTTCTGTCTAAACTTCGATTTGCTTTTAAACTTTTGGTTGCGTTCGATGTTCGTTTTCCAAACTCCTTCTGAGACTTTTCAAGAAAGTCGTGCTGAACAACTGTGTAAGTACGAGTTTTTGTGGGGATTTCTGTGTAAAGTGCTCAGATCATTTGCCCACTTGAAAACTCGAACTCGTACTGGATCTAAATCTCCCTACTTTTGCTACGTCCATTGTAAATGCAATGTACTCATAAATGTAGATTAATCCATTCCTTGTGTATAAACCCTCTCATTCTCCTGTCGTAGTGAATTTGAGCTGTTCTATGCAGACGGTACGCCAGCCAAATCGAAAACACCCAGTCGATATTGTCTTCACGTGAAAGAAAACTATGGTCGCATGAAAATGGAAAATCCCACAGCTAATCATAAGGACATCATGGGTATGCTTTCAAAAGAGTTTACTACTCTGCAAACTCAGGGAGAGAACACTGCATGGTAAACGCCATTCTAGTATAAACTGTCTTCAGGACAATTTTTAAGGAAGGCATGTTTTGTAAATACGTTACCAGTTTGCATATTTGACAGCGTTATTGTTCTTGTTTTTAAGATTGGGGTTTGCAACTATAACTTTAGGTGGACGAAAATTTTACTTAATTAAGTAGACGCAGTTGGAGTAAGGGATAATTCCTGCAAGTGTGATGCGAATTGGAAATAATTTCAATGCTGTCCATTCCTAGACACTAATGGCCTTTATCAAGTCTCTACGTAGTTTATTGACTGCTTACTCCAAAACTTTTGTAGCAAAATAAACATTTTTAATTGCCTTTAAATTGCTATATGTGTAGAGTCTGTTTCTCTCTTACTGTGGGTTCACTGGATGGTAAAGGATGAATTTTGTATCATTTTGTTCTATTTTGCGTCCTTGGTTTTACGTCTTCTGTAAAGGCTGCTCTCCATATCCAGCGTTTTGAGAGCGCGGACGCGGCGATCACGATCGTGCGTGCTCCCTGACTTCCGGA
>JANTCA010067287.1:0-15904 GCA_024741275.1 Chironex yamaguchii | reverse complement strand
AGTAGTAGTAGTAGTAGTAGCAGTAGTTGTAGCAGTGGTAGCAGTAGTAGTGGTAGTAGTGGTGGTAGTAGTAGTAGTAGCAGCAGCAGAAGCAGTAGTAATAGTAACAGTAGCAGCAGTAGTAGTAATAGTAACAGTAGCAGCAGTAGTAGTAATAGCAGCAGCAGTATTAGTGGTAGTAGTAGTAGCAGAAGTAGTAGTAATAGTAGTAGTAGTAGTGGTAGTAGTAGTAGTAGTGGTAGTAGTAGTAGTACTAGTGGTAGTAGTAGTAGTAGTAGTAGTAGTAGTAGTAGTAGTAGTAGTAGTAGCAGAAGTAGTAGTAGTAGTAGTGGTAGTAGTGGTAGTAGTAGTAGTAGTAGTAGTGGTAGTAGCAGCAGCAGCAGTAGTAGAAGTAGCAGTAGCAGTGGTAGTAGTAGTAGGTAGTAGTAGCAGCAGAAGTAGTAGTAGTGGTAGTGGTAGTAGTACTAGTAGTGGTAGTGGTAGTAGTAGTAGCAGTAGTAGTAGTAGTAGTAGTAGTAGTAGTAGTATTAGTGGTAGTAGCAGTGGTAGTACTAGTAGTAGTACTACTAGTAGTAGTTGTAATAGTAGTAGTAGTAGTAGTAGCAGTGGTACTAGTAGTAGGTAGTAGTAGCAGCAGAAGTAGTAGTAGTAGTATTAGTAGTAGTAGTAATAATCAAATCCTTTTAAAATCGTGGGATGTTTTGCAAAATATCCCTAGAGTGCTTATTTTGATAAGTACAAGTTGATGGATTTTACCTGTTCATATTGATTTTTCAAGCTTTATTGTTAGAGAATAGTACTTGTGTTGTATTCCTTGCGTATGATAGGCCAGATTTGTCTCAAAATATACCGTTCGAGAATGTCTTGATATATGTTACAGATTGTCACCTGTGTTCCTAGTATGAGTCAAAATTAGAACAGCTTAAGAAAATAAAAACATTAATTTTAAATCAAGCCTCCAACATAAGAATGAAGTTTAGCTTTTGTGCTGTCAAAATGTTTTCCTGCCAGCATAAATAACAACACGTCTCAAAGAAATAACGTATTGCAGTTCCGTCGTTAGCAGTAAATGATCGTTAGGGGTTACGAAACCCGTTATTTAAAAATACTTGTACCAATAGAAACTTTAATCGGTTTAACAGAAATGTGACCACATTCCCTGTATGTCATATTTTGGAGTTCATATTTAATCAATTTTAGATTAAAGTCATTAATTAAGGTGTCTTTTTCATGTTACAATTCATTATTTAAGGGGACAACACAGTTAAGAAAAGAGCTGTAAGGATTTTCTTGCCACGTTAATACCTGGAATGATTTATGAATTATGAATTAGACGATTAAAAATACATATTTCACGGCTGTGATTGATGTAGAATTTTCAATGAGTGACCTTTATGTTTGAAAAGTTGAGGTTTAACAGCCCTTATTTCTTGTTCTCTGGAGCGAATGATAGAAAATTGTTCAGTGTTTGCCTTCGGGTGATACTGTGTCATTATCTTTCCTTCTGGATCCGCGTGATGACCACTGCCTGAAAGAATAGATAGAAGTAAGCATGGAGAAATCAGCGTGGTCTTTTTTTTATTTTTAAACTACCAAATGAATTCTGCCATTAAAAATGCCGATCTGGCATTTTTTTTCCACAAGGGAATGCCAAATCAAGTAGTAAAATACTAGTCCTGTCAAACGAGCACGGTTGGACCTCCACTGATTCAAGCCCACAAGCTGCTGCATACGAGGCACGTGTGGTATCACTCTGTTACCAACGACCAATAATTTTCAATGTTGTATTTTGTAAGCTACTGAATAACGGATACTGTAATGGATACTGTAAGTAAATTTGCTATGTAACTTATTAGAAAAAATAAGTCAATAGTGTTTTATTTTCCTCTTTTGTCGACTTTGTTTTTTACATTATTTTGAAGCTGATATTTGTTCAAGGACATTATCAGACAGAGTAACAGACGGTCTCGTTTGGTGACTTCTTGTTAGTACCTTTTGTGTCGAGGTAGCACATTAGGGCGTCAGTTTTCGTGCAGGAGATTGCGACTTCGATTCAACCAGTGTCGTAGAAGCCCTCCTTATGCAGTTGTGGTAATTTTGTATCTGCCAGTAGTATGTGTGTGTGTGTATGTGTGTATGAAAATAGGACTTTTAATGCCTTGCACCAAGCCTTTGTGACATGATGGCGTAGAGGTTTGAATGTTGGTTTTTACGTCTGAGTTCGAGGCGAGTTGGCTCTCTTTCAGTGCAGCCGTGATAATGCTCCTCTAGCAAGTAATATATGTTAAATGCATGAATTATTCAACTTAATCTTCTTTCCATTGTTTATTCATAGCTGTTGTTCCAAGACCCAATGCAACAGACGTGGAGGGAGCTTTGTTTTTTGATTTAACCTCAAATGTGGCTTACGAGAAAATCCTAGCGTCCGAACTGAGAGTATTCCGAGATCCCATTGTTGGCGCAGACTTTTTGTCACGTCGAGGAAGAATACAACTTAATCTGAAGCTTCTTCAAGTCGTACATCCAGGGAAAACTTTTACAGTACTTGACTCGAAAATAATTTCCGTTGATAAATACGGGTGGCATGTTTTTGATGTGACGACTGCGGTCAAAATTTGGAAAGAGGTACCATCTGCCAATAACGGTCTGATTTTATTGTGCGAATCACAAACGGGTGAAAAGCTATCCTTCTATGAGCTGGGTTTTGTTGACTTGAAGGGACAGATCGATGAGCGGCCCTTCCTTGTTTCGTTTTTCAGGTCCCCAAAATATGAAGATATCTTAGTAGAACAAATGGCCCAACGGGATCGGTCTAGGAAAACAAGGTCCATTTCCTCAAGCTTGCTGGAAGATTATTTAAGACGGGAAGAAAGTATGAAGGGAGTAAAAGGAATTACGGATGCTGCTGCATCTAGATTTCGACGGAGTGGAAGCGCCCGCTGTCGAAGGAACGCGTTGTACGTCAGTTTCACGGATCTAGGATGGGCTGATTGGATTATAGCACCTGAGGGTTATTCAGCACATTATTGTCATGGAGAATGTGCATTTCCACTTGGTTCAGTGATGAATGCGACTAACCATGCCATTGTGCAAACACTGGTACATTTAATTTCACCCAAGACTATTCCTGAACCATGCTGTGCTCCAACCAGGTTGTCTTCGATAGCCGTCTTGTATCTAGATGATCGCAGCAATGTGGTAATGAAGAAATATCAAAACATGGTGGTGAGAGCCTGTGGTTGCCAGTAGTAGAAGCTGACACTATTTGATGCAATGTGCCAGCTCCGGCATATAGAGGTAGTATATACATAAATATATCTGAGCAGCAGTAGCTGTGCAAGGCTGTGACAATTTTGTCTAGTACAGGCCAGGTGGTTCGAGAAAGGCTTTCCCAAAACTGTCTGGCTGTCTGGCTGCTATTCTGTTGCTATTTATTATGAGCTATGCTTGGACATTGTTGATGGTCACAAGAAGGGCAGTGTGAATGGAGATGGAAGTTGCGCTAACGTAACCGAGGCATTTGCTCCTGGTACAGTCGTTACGACTGAGGTGTATTGACTTTGTGTTATAAAAATATATGCGTGCGGTTTTGAATATCAATTTCAGGTTGGCTCTATAGTGACAAGCAGCTCAAGAGTAGACTTCTAAAGACCCCTTGACATATCTATTCCCCTATAGAAGGGAGGTTTAGATTCCGTAGGCAATGTGAGTTATTGGTCTTTGTAGTTACAGTGACTTCGAGTTTCCGTTAATGTAGTGATGTATTTTGTAGATGCAGAGTTTCATAGATTTCTGTAGACGTGGTGAGCGAACAATGTCAGTAGATGCGGTGACTAATAGATGTTTGTAGAAGAAGTGACTTCTGGATGTCTGTAGATGTGGTAGCTAATAGATGTTTGTAGATGTGGTGGCTTGTAGACCTTGGTAGATGCTGTTAGACATTAAGTGGTATAATGGATCAATTTAGTAGTCCAAATGGTTACGTCACGAGCTAATTTGCCGACTGAGACCCGTTTCACATTTTTGGATAGTCGAAAAGACAGTGGGAAGGTTACCTACTACAATTTTAGCTAAGTAAGTTATGATACTTTTTCTGGACATCGCTAATCAACAGAAGTAAATATAAAGTGATACTTTGAAGTGGCATGTTGAAGTTATACATCCCTTTATTCATGTATGGCATTCTTGGTTAAAAGGTTTGCTTTCGTTTAATTTACGGTATTTGTTATGCTACCGTGGAATCTTGTCAACAGATATATCATAAGTGAAGAGTCTCTCCTAACACTCATGGAGATATGCTGAGCTGAGCAACGTAGCATTATACATGTGCTCTGGCGTCATTATTATTGAGCGTTATTGATGACGTTATTATGGCAAATCGTAATCTGTAAGGCTATTGTGATCATGTGACTAGCAGGTATAATGAGAGATTTTACTCGTTGCGTTAAGAGCTATTTGCGCATGTTTATTTTTCTTCATTCAGCAACTGGTAGTTACTTGGTGCAACAACCTATGTATTGATTCTAGCCGTGACTGATGCTTCTACCGCTTGTGATCCAGATGTCAAGGGTCAGGAATCAGAGGTCACAAGATACATGTTCGATGTTCACATACCTTTTTTATCACTCTCTTTATGACTACAAGGCTTTTTGCTTAAAATGGTGGAAGTATAAGTTGATTTGCGTACAGACATCAGAAGGGAGGTCATTTGGTTAACTGCAACTCATGCTATTTTATATACCTTTTTAATGCAGTATTATAGAATAGTAGTTGCCTCTGTTGATATATTTATTTACTTTTGTGTATAACTTGTTATTAGGACTTCTGTAACATGAAACAGGAAATTATAAAGTTTATTTTCAGCCAACAATAGGCTTTAGCAGACAATTAGTGCTTCTGTATTTGTTTTTTCTTAAATAAGTCACATGTCTGTCGTTAGAGAGTAGAACCCTGTGCAGAGCTACCGTGGGCAACCTTTAGACATGATGACCCCACTTATTGATGATGAAATCACTTGTCTGAAGGGGGGGGTCAACGTGAGGCAGTTTTTTTACCATCATTTCTTATCAATTCCTGGTGACTGCCAATTTCTAGGATAGGGGAAGTACAAGAAAGTGAGAGAGTAGGCTTCTGTTGCCTATTCGCTCGGATGGCCTTTTCATTTGGTGACGAGGATTCCAAGTTACAGTGCCTGGATGCTATAGTATATTTTTATCCACTAGATCTCGGCTGGTGTCAAACAGTTATTCATGAAGATGAATTCATTAAGAGCAGTTCTCAATTTGCCATCCAGTTGCATGATCTGATTTTGGTAAGTACTTGCTGCCATCGCTTACTGCTTCATAAGCCAGCCATGTTCAGTTTCACTGTTGAGATGCAAGTTTTGGAGTTTGCACGGCGAACTTTAGTTTCTCATGTTCTCATTCATTTAAAATGGTAGTCAGTCTAAAGGACTGCTTTTCAGTTTAATTAGCAGCAACACGAAACTGTACGAGTTTCTTTAGTTGTTACTAACCTTACCGATTAAAAACAAGTGCACTTGAGCCATGTAGCTGTCATTACCAGATTTGGACATGTTTATAGCTCTTTATGAGGTGCGTCATAAGCTTGTCCGTTTTTGTCAGTTTGCAACGCGCAGCCTTGCTAGGGGCTTTGGGAGGCCAATGCCATATTGCATGCGTTTTGAAAGAGTGCCACTGTTTCAAATTGAGGTATAGTCTATTCAGTGTGACACCAGAAATTTAGCTAATGAACCCACACTTATCGCAACACGTATTTCCTTCTCTTTTTGTAATATCCCTACATTTTGAATCATCAACTATTGTGTTGGAATCCACTGTTATGCAATGAAACATGCATGATTTTTACTTTTTAAGTCACAACGTCCTCCCTGTCTTATAGGATAACTCGTGGTTTGAACCTATCTGTTCTTTTGCCCTGCCATAATCAGAGTGTTAAAACATATGCGAAATTTTAAAACTAGTCCTAAGTACTAAAGTGACCACTAGCCTCTTAAGCGTAGGTATTGTACGTACGCAAAACTAAGCACAAACAGCTCTTTATACTGCATGACCATGACACCTTAGGTAAATAGAATGTTTTATTCACTTCTGATGTGTCCACTTTATGGAAACTCATTGCTTAACCTATTTTGAACAAATGTGTTCTTGGATACATACCGCTTATTTTTCCTAAAGCAGTTTGTAAAGTACCCAATACCCATATATATAGTACCCGTTGGTTCCGGCTAATGCACACCACTGGAACACTACAGCACGTTACAATGTCATTAAAAAGCGTGTAAATTGAAGAGGCAAAATATGGACCGGAAATTGCAGTTGTGTGCGTTCCCCGGGAACCAAAGGCAAACAATTGGACGACAAAGCACCAATGGAAGGACTCACCAGTACCAACAAAATGAAGAAGTGTTTAAAATGACAACTCACCTGTGAGAACTATGATACGAAGACGGGTTTGAAATTTACACATGTCACATATATTCGTGGTATCTTGCCCATTGCGCTAATTTCAAATAGATTTTAGGTTCGAGAGAGCATTTCATACAATCAACTGTCCGGTAATCAGGGTGTCCGCTAATTGACTGTGCGAAGTTTTTTTGTAAGGTTTTAATCGTGGTGTTGTATAGGCAAAGTTGTTGGAGGCGTCCGCCATTTGAAGGTTGGTACAAAGTTGGTGCAGGTGTCCATTATTCAGAATGTTTACTGTATTGCAGAATCTTTTACTGTCCACCTTTGCGTACAGATCTCAACTTCCTTATCTGGTTCTAATGCAATTTGCGGTCTTAAGCATTAACTGGCGACTATATGCACTCTAGATTACACTGAAATCTCTGAAATGCCCCTGAGTGTCGGCATTTCATCATAGCTTGAGAAACTCTTTGGTTTACAAGATTCCCCCGCCCAAGTCACGTGACTCTTAATTACTGTTTTGTAGTTAGCTAGCATTGTTTAATCGCCATATTCGCAAATATTGCCTTATTTTGGCATATTTTTTATCAGGTAAAAATTTTCTTGGCCACTATGAAATAACTTCTACCGTGGGGTGATTAATTTCTTGCGTTTGTTTAAACATTAATGAATTGGGTTAAATCAAACTTCTCACCTCCGTCCTTCCTTTCATTCTCATTTGCCTCCACCTGGTTATGTTTTTCATAGGGTTTGTCTGTCCGTCTGTTTGTCCGTCTGTCTGTTCCTTCGTTAGCAAGTTGACTGAAAATCGTATGAGTGGATTTTGATGAAATTTTAAGGAAGCGTCCGACCTTGGATGCAGAAAAAATAAAAGTAAGTGAATCACGCTTAACGAAAGGAATTTTGTCACTTTGGAATTGAATTTTCCTGGATTGGCTCAAAGAAATGCATTCTCGATGCTCCTGTCATTCGTTTTCCAGATTGGACATGTTCATAAGAATAATTGTTAAAACGGTAGTATTCATTAGAAGATCAATAAAATTCCTATATCCAAAATAATCCACTCATTTACTTTTTACTACGATATAGTGATACGAAACACGTCTAAGATGCTTTTGAAAATGCTTTTCGAACGCATAGCATAATCCTATCGTTCATGAACTGAGGCCCGTTTCTTAGAATTTCTTTAGTGGCGATCCTTTGAACAATACTCGTTATGTGTACATCAAATCTTAATTATTTTGCTTCAAAGTGACCTTAGCACTAATTTATAACTATTTTTCCTAGCGATAATGGATGCTTGACAAGAACAAGCCTCATGAAATGTGTTACCTCCGCCAAGGAGGTTATGTTTTTGCTGCCGTTTGTTTGTCTGTCTGTTTGTTAACATAACTTAGAATATTCTCGATGGATTTTGACGAAATTTTCAGGATCGGTAAAAAATGAGCGAATGTAGAACTGATTAGTTTTTGGTGGTGATCCGGGTCACTGTCTGGATCATTTTCTTCGTGATAATTACCATATTTGGTAGTGATATCTTTATGAAAATCAACTAGCAAAATAATTTTCATGGGGAAAACCCATGTTCTTTGAATAATCATACTGGGTTGGCGGAGGTTTGCATCTTGGAGTGGTTCTAGTTTCAAGATAGAATAAACAGTTTTAAATGCCAATTTTGGACAGCTCAGTGAGAAGAAAAGGAAATGCTTTGTCCATGTAGTCGTAAAACACAAACAGTAACCAAGGTTGAGTCGAGTTGGCAACATTTGTGTTCATTTCGGAGAAATAAGGCTTTATTCTCACGAGACACGGCGGGAAATGATTAAAACTATGTAATTGGTTAGCCACTAGATAACGTAACGGAAACATTAAAACCGAAATAAGTAATTTAAGGGAAGGAGAAAAATAATTAGTTGCTCTCTAGTGTATGGTAAAGTCAAACATCCACCTTTCATTGGCAAGATTTCGTCATTAAAGAAGATGATTTATTATTATATCGCATGGAATGACGTTAAAAATCATAAGGTAGTTTTCATGGAACTAATACCGTGCTCCATTTGAGCTTACTAGTCCCTTAATTGGCGCCAGGGTGCTACCGTTACTCCAGGCTCGTTTATTATAGATGCCGCAAGTGACAGATCGTGTTGAAGCAAAGCTTCCTTGCTGTCTACTTTGTGATATTACCATACCATTGCTTCCTCGGTGTGCCCTCGTCTTTCTCGCCCTTGGCAATGTTCCTTGAACTATGATTATGGAGAGACTAATCTTACGCTATGACTAAACGATTAGATTTTCCATTTTTAATTGCGGTTAATATATTTGGCATAATGTGAGATGGTTTTTTCAACTTCATAATCGCACAGTAAGATGAATCTCAAAATGGTTTTAATGACTTTCTGGTTCTCGTATGCTCATCTAACAGTAATAATCATAAATATGTCCATTTTGTATGGTATCAGTACCGTTAAGAGGGAAGTTAACCCGGGAAAATTCCCGGGAACAGGGGTTTGATGAGGGCCCGTGAAAAGTTTTGCTAATGCTAGACAATGAAAGCGTTTGCTGGACACTCATTTATAAATACTTTTAAGGACATGTTTGTTTGCCTAGTTTATTCTATTGTATTACCAACTTTGTATCTTTTTAAGTCTTAGCTTTCTATTGTTATGGACTATGCTAATGCAACGTAATTTCAGTAGTTGCAAAAAATTTGAACCTGATTTCGTCTAGCTCTTAAAACCTTAAGCCCCCAAAGGTCCGTGTTGTTTGTATCTCCAGGGGCCAAAGCTGGCTCTCGACGGGCTCTGTTATGAGTTTTCCGTCTTGCCAGAGATGTGGAATCAAGACCACAAATCGGCAAATGAGAGAGTTAAGCTTTGCAGTCACTGCAACAGGAGTCCTTCAGTTCTTGCGTTTCCTATTGCTGACACCGTTTCAATGGAAAGTTATGGATGCCATGCGGCAGCCAATTGTATGTTATGCATCACTAGGTGGTATCCACCAAATGACCTACGTAAAAATCCCACTTGCTGATTGCAATGCCGTATTACTTTGAATCATGCCCTCCTCCTTTTCGGCGCGCTCTGGAATGGACGCCCCAAACCCTAATAAGAAAAGAAAAAAAAGCAAAACAGGTCTCCTTTAAATAATCGCCATAAATGAGACATATATTTATAAGAAACGATGATTCGTTACTATTGAATCATCTTCAATCGGCGGCGTGGCCAGAGAAAATGTAGTGGGGGGCAAGAATTTGAAAGGGTCTGAAGGACTCGCCCCCATTAACATTTTTGAGGCTCATCCCTTTGTTTCGGCTTAGAATGCAACTTCCATGTTTGAAAATTACTGTAAAACAGAGTGCTGAAGGAATCGAGAGGACCACCTAACGCCAAAAGTGGGGGCAATTGCCCCCACATACCTCCCCTCGGCCCATCACTGTCTACCATCCCCATTCAAGACAATTAACTAGCATGATTTATTGGAAGTCATCAAAATTATTATTTCTTTAATTGGCAGATATTTTGTATTTTTACATAAACGTCTCCATTCTATTAAATGACAGGATCAAATAACACTCTAGATAAATATGAAACCATTGTGACTATTTTGTGACCCAGCAGTTATGAACGTTTTTAGTATTATTGAAATTAATGTTAGATTATTGTTTTTCTGAGAAACAAATCGTACGTCCAGGGCGGGATCCGAACCCGCGACCTTCTGCTTACCGGGCAGATGCTCTGACAACTGAGCTACCGGGACGTTGTTTCTCAGATGTGAATTTGAGGTCATGATATGATGACTGCGTCACTACACCATCAAATAGATATGAAACTTTATAATCACCTTTCGGGTACCTTCTTGCATAAATCTACTTGAGCGTCACTTTTTTCCAATTTTACGACAAACGAGACGTACATCTAAGATGGTATTCGATAAGCATTGAGAAAATACTTTTTATACTTATCATTTATTAAACATAGTCCGTTTTTCATGATCCATTTATATCATTGAATGAATTTCAATCCATTGAAGTGATGTTATTTAAGATTCGTTATGGTAATTTTAGGAATTTCTTCTAAAAACCACGTTTATAAGAACAGAAATCCTTGAAAATAAGAACAAATATAAAAACTCCCTTGGAATGAAGTGTTCTGCTGATACGAGTACATATAATGTCAACAGAATTGGGGAAATTCTATTGTACTGCATAGTTTAAATTTGTGAGATATATGTTAAACATCATTTTATTTGTATATTTTTCTATTTTAAGAGTGCTTTGACAGGGAGCAATATGGATATTTGAGAATATAATAATAATCAAATAAGACAAATTTAAGAAAACTTTGACCTTAGCAATAATAATCACTCGAACATTGCATACCCTTACATAAAGAACTGTATACTTCATCCACCTTATCGTTTACAGTCTTTGAGTTAGCCCATTTCTGACCTATCCTGGACGTTTCTCCAAAATCCGTCCATAAAGTTTCGAGTTATTTTACTAACAAACAGACAAACAAACAAACGCAGCCAAAAGCATAACCACCTTGGTGGACGTAAATATACTCTCGCTCAAGCTCAAGTCAAGCAACAAGTCAAATAATCAACCATGTCCATCCTTTAACACCAAATGCTAACTGCAGTCTTTGTAGCAATGGTAATCTTATCACGTTTTGCAATCAAAGTTTCTTTATGGTCTCGCTCACTTAGGAACCAGCATATTTTATATTCAGTGCACGACAGGATTCAGTGGCCTTGCTGTTACCTTATTGTGCCTTGTTATCACTCATAAGGGCGTAGTAGGAAGATAATGCTAAGAATAAAAAGCAAGTACAATACCAAATATACTTGTCTCGTATCACAGTTCATTGAAGGCCGTCATCTATAAAATATGTCAATGGCAAATTAAATGAAAAGGACCGGTGAGCTCTTTAAGAAAGAACCATTGCGTGTGAGAACCTCTTTAGTAGATAGAGACCTCATTTGGTTATGTCGATGAACTCAGCGGGATGTATGTTTTAAGGTAAAACGACTATACCTGAACACCTACAGTTTTATCAGCAAGGTGCGTTATATCTCACTTTCCCGCGTAGCGATTATAAGTTAACGAAACCCCCATGGCATAGTAGGCTTACGTGTAAGAAGTGCCAATCCTGGTGTGAAGTTCTCTGTTGATTGCTCGTTTTAATCATAATTTTCTAAAATCAATTCGTGCAAAACAATATGTAATGGTGTGAAGTTGCAATAAGCCTATTTCCACATTAAAATAAAGAATAATTCTCTAAAACGGATAACAGATATTGAACCTCTGCGCTAGCCAAACTAGATTATCAGTGTGACTTAAATAAATGCAGGGGATCCCTTAGCAGAAGTTGATAGATTTCGTTATTTCATCTCAAAGTCATGTTGAGCACAGCCATGATAAAGTGCTAATGCAGCAGGGAAAAAGAAGCTTTTGCCAAATATGGAATTCATGAGCTTTGAAATTGTAGAGCAGCATAAATAAGGAAACCACTGGATTCTATTATCCTACACACTTTCTTTGTTCGTATGTTGGCAAGACCAAGCGAATTATACCACCACAAGTCACAGAGCATCGCTGTGATATCTCTTATTGTTAAGTTGATTGCTTTATTATTAATAACTCTTTGCTACACCAAACTTGTTAATTTCCTGGGTACACAATTACCAGTTTAACACCAAGTTATATTTTCAAGCCATAAAATGACCGAGACAGCATTTCTCCATGGTATGAAATCTCCCGCATGATGAAGGTCTCTCGCATATCTTCCGCGTAATTATTTATCCTAAAATTCTACATTAAGGCAAGGATTTTAAAGGATGCCTGTAAATATTTTTGGCGGATGCTAATTTTGTTAATACTTTTCATTCCCCTCTAAATCAAATCGTGCTTAGTCATTGTCTTCGTTTAACGACTTTTTACCCTGAATAATTTTCAAAATTTTGCGCAAACAATGCAAGGGAGAGATAGAGTCTAATGGGATAAAAATTCTGACATGCGTCAGTGATTGGGGTATGCTAGATTTGGGCATATGAAAAGCTTTGTAATGAAAGCCAATTCTTCTCAACTTTCGTAAGTGTATTTGTATCGGTCACGTTATGCGCCTTCTAGAATGTAGATATTTTCTAATCAGTCATGTACTGACATATATTTGTAACAGTTCTTTGCAAAGGGGGAATACCAGAACCTCTAAATTTCCCGCATTCCCAGTTATGAAACTTACCAACTATGAAGATGGTCCATAAGAAGAAAGCGGAATGAAATTGCCAACAGAAGTTTAAGTGGCTTGGTCACAAAATGTGTCCAGACCTAAGCCTTCCGAAGACCCTCGCCTCCCCAATTTTGCTTTCGTCTCATACTTAATATCCGTCAATCTCTCTTATGATTAAACTACCGGCTTCTTAGATGATAGAAATATCACACGCATGGTGCCTATTAGTTATCTGAGTGTTGTTGTTCGAGTCACGTGGTTTAATAGGGAGCCACGAGAGCAGAACTTGAAGGGTTAAAATTGCGTGACTATGGAAACAGCAGCTGTTCTAACAGTAAAACTAGTCTATCAAAATAAAGGAAAATTGTAAAATATTCAAATGACCCTATTTTTAGCACGACATTAGATATATGTGTAAATAGCGGTTTCAAGAGGAAATGAAATTACTCCAAGTGACTTTTCGCGAGCAAGGGTTTAAGTGAACGAACATTCAGTGATGAACTTAATTGCTGTAAACCGCTTCAACAAAATGTGCTTAGCAAGACAAAGGCACACAGTAACAACTAATTTTTTTTGACTTTCGTCACTTTTCTCGCACATTGTTAATTCAAACGTTTGGCCTGCTTTCAAATATAGCTCGAAAATTAAATCATTTTGTTCATCAAGTTAGAGGGTAACTCAAACATGTTTCAAAGCAATTGAAATTAAACATTTCAATAAAATTTTCAGTAAACAAAAAAAAAGCTATCATAAAATAAAAATGAACTCGTCACAGTCTGTTCTGAAAATTTGTACAAATCGTAGCCGTGCGACATAGAGAATATTTCTTTGAAGTGCAGAAAACAAATTGTTTTGATGCATTTATATTTTCAGTCTTCCACATTCCAAATTCTATGGTTTTAGCTTTCTCCATTTTTGCATTTCACCAATAATACATGTGGTGTGTTATTAGTAAGAATTTTGCTTTTCTTTTCCCTCTTTTTTACTTCTTGCACAGGCGTCGCAAGCAGATAGATAGCCACGACTAGCACGTGTCTTGATTAAGAGAATAAGACGTTTTTACTGCTCATTAAAACATTTACTTGAGTCACTACAGGTTACATTCAATGTGGACCAATGGATTTTGCTAGAATATTTTCCCCGTTAAAAATAACATTAATCACATACTGATATAAAATAGGTCAGATGTGTATAGGATTGATGATATCAGTTGTACATAATCTCTGATATATGAATGATAACACTAGCTCTACTTTACAAAGCCCAAGTCTTTAGGGAGGGGTCGTGGCACGATATTAAAAGTGGAGGGGCTAAGAATTCCTAAAATATATCACCTACCATGGTTGGGCAACGAAGAAGGCTTTCTGATAATGATGATCTCTAAAAGCTCCAAAAACTCTATAAAATCTATTTCCTTAAGCGTAAAAGTGATACAAATAATGCTTGAAATTTTGTATTTTTTTGCTTAGCAAAAATGTGAGAGCCATGCCCTCCTGGTCCTCCGTCGCCCCAGTTACGTAATATTAGTTGTATTGTATGTAAGACGTATTGTGCTTCTTCTCACCTTAACAAGCTATTCCTCCAATAATATTATTACTCCCTCTTTAACTATTTTGAATTTATTTGAAAAATTCTTCATAATAATTTGCCAATTCATTACTGTTTTATCTTATTGTTAGGGCTTTTGACTTCATTTCAACAAATTTAATGAAAGTGATCTTGCGGGAATATATAGAACGTTTACCAACAAGAATATTCGCACGGACGTTTATACACTACCCGCAGAGACATCGGGGCCCTGACCTGGTAACTGCATTGAAAAGAGTGATCAATTTTCTTAGCTACTTGCGGAATTAAAGGAACTGCAGTGTTTCTACCGATTCGTTCTAATCAAAAGGCGATTACTGCTGTTTTCTTTCAATGCTTTAGAAAGCGTAAGCCAGCTTGTAAAACCTATTGCCAATAGTTAATAACACAGGTTGTTCTGCAAGTCAAACCTAGACGATTTTGGGTTAATTTACATTTTCATGCAATAAAGTGCTCATTTTCAATTTGCAAAGTTTCGCTGCTAAGGAAACACAATCTGGCATATTCATCAATATTCCTTTTTATTTGCAGGAGTAGACGGTAATTATGACAACAGCTTTAGGTCGTCCTCCTAAAAAATGCGAATACTCGGGAAAGTTGAAAAAGCAGGATTCACTTTCGTTATCTTAGAGCATTTATTGTATGACTGTCTGGGTTGCCATATATGTGAAAAATGCAGAAAGTATTTGGACATTATCTTGCTTCATTAAACTTTGTCTGATCTTGGCTTTCAATCCGGCCAATTGAGATGTTGTTTGCATTTTAAGCATTTTCTGTCTTACAACATAATGCTGCGGCACTAGTGTCTAACGAATAAGATGATGAAATTGCAACAATAGGTTGCAACAATAATTCGAGAATAGATTGCTTTCTTGTCCAAAATTTACAATTCAATATTTTAAAACATCATCTATCAGAAATGTTGAAGTTTTGTCGTCCGTGCGCTCAATGAGATTAATCAAACAACAAGTTGCTGCTCACTTGTGGCATGCCAAGGAGTGATGAGACATCTGCTGTTGTGGTCACCATGCCATGGTCACCTAAGACAACACAGAATTACGAAAATAAACCAACTTTGTCCAGACGTCGATTGACTTGCCAAAACCCACGATATTCTTGTTGTCATTGCGTCGCTTCAGATTCCTTATTGTTGTTATGGCTGCGCGAGGCGAAGGAATCTGGTGACTGCTCCGGGTCTTCTCGAAGGGCATGTGGGGTCGCTTGGGTTCTAGAGGCAGTTGAAAAGGTGAGAGACATCGCGAGGTGTCCCCTCGCATTTTAGACAGCGGTTGTCCACTCTTGTAGGATCCAGGCGGTGGAGGTAATGGTTTGTGAGCCTACCGTCGCCGGAGCGGAGCTGGGCCTTGCTGTCGTGAGTGCCAAAGCAAGCTGGAACTGATGATGATGAAACAAAATGAACATGAAACCAGCGGCAATCAGTACTCAGTTTTTGCACCTTGTATCCCGAGTTGACGATGTTGGACAACTTTCCCGATATGAGAAAATCTTCAACTCGTCCACCATAGTCCTCCTCAGAACCGTTGGCGTAACCAGTATTTCTTTATTCTTCGTTTCCTCTGGCAGTATTTCTTTATTCTTTGTTTCCAATGGCAGTATTTCTTTATTCTTTGTTTCCAATGGCAGTATTTCTTTATTCTT
>JANTCA010067286.1:0-37458 GCA_024741275.1 Chironex yamaguchii | reverse complement strand
CCAGGCTCTTTCTCTTTCACTGATTTAATCTTTCCAAGCTGTTTCTCTTTCACTGATTTACTCTTTCCAACTGTTTCTCTTTCCCTGACTTAATGTTTCCAAGCTCTTTCTCTTTCACTGATTTAATCTTTCCAAGCTGTTTCTCTTTCACTGATTTACTCTTTCCAAGCTCTCTCTCGTTCCCTGACTTAATGTTTCCAGGCTCTTTCTCTTTTACTGATTTAATCTTTCCAAGCTGTTTCTCTTTCACTGATTTAATCTTTCCAAGCTGTTTCTCTTTCACTGATTTACTCTTTACAGACATCAAATACTTAATGCTAAATTTAAGAATTAGGTTAGAGTGACAGATTTATTTGAAGCTCAACAACTGATTGTGTGGGCTGTAAAAATCTGACGATATTGTCAAGATCAACATAAACATCAGTCCTTTTAAAGAGTTGATAGTTTTCAAATTTTTGAAACTGATTATACAAGCGTGACATTATATGTGCTAAAATCAAATTTATTTTAGTAGTTACGCTTTCAAGGCGACAGTAAATTTGCGAACATATTTTGCGGTTCAAAAATGTCCTTATCCTGTTCAACCACTGATGTCACTGTATTCAGGTTATTGTGTGAAGCGCCAACCATGCGTAGTCGATAGCATTTTTTACCCAGCATGGGGATAGCAAGTTTCCTTACTGTGGTCGTCCTGTTTATTAATTTGGATATTTTCTTTCCGCTTTTTCTAGATGATATTTGGAAGATATTAGGTAAAGAAGACCTTGCTTCACCTGTTTTCAACAAAGTTAGAGAAATTTGTGAAGATGACGGAAATGGTATTTTGCGTCTTTCTACAAAGTTTGGTGTTGGCTTTGATGAACTCAAGGAAACATTGTACCACATTGGAATAAAACAACAAGGTGATAATATTACTGAAGAGGATTATGGAGATCATGAGAATGATATAGTTGATGGTCTTGTGTGAAAATAACTGAAGATTTGTTGAAAATGATATTTGCGATAAGTACAAATATTAGTGGTGTTTGTGGTTGTGATAGTAACAATGCAACATTCAAACAGGTCAGGTGATCTCATTTACAGTAAAAATTTAAAATATTAGATGGTGTATAAGAGAGATTGTTTAATTTGCTCAGAGCGTACGTTTTAAGGAGCAATTAAACAGTATAGATGGACGGACACCATTCCAAGTTTCAAAGAAGGTGGCCGGCACGTGGTGAAACTGCCTTCGATTAATTCTAAGTGCCAGTCAAGAGGACCCGAAGTAAATCATATTCACACTATTCCGTACTGACAAGAACACACCACCTTTCTTTTCTTGTAGAAACTTGAATCGCCTGTTTTTTAAATTTAAATTTTGACGGGAAAGTGCTCTTGATATGCGAATTAGATTAATCGACAATTCACTCACTCGTCGATTCAAGATTCATTACTCAATCGCTGATCACTCAGTGCTATTTTGTTACACTCTTTTCCTTCTTTTCGTGACTCGAGTGCTACAGGTGCCCTCGCAGTAGTTTTTTTTCACACTGACTGAACTATAGGGTTTTCCGCTGAACAGGCTGCCCGCAGCATGCAATCATCCCTCCCTTTCATGTCAATGGACTTCGGCTTCCCTGCGACTGAAAATTTGTCAGCCTCTCTTCTCGTGCTATTTACGATGTACCTAAAGATGGATTCGAACCAGGGTCATCGAGACTCGTTTATCTGATACTTCAGAGTAGTTATCCGCAACTGCGTTCGAGCAATCGCTGAGCAAGAAAAATGAAAACAACGCCTTGATATTGTAAATTTATTGATAATTAATAACGTTCAACTACTGTTTAGTCGTACGATCGGGAAACAAAGAACACGACAGCTCGACGGAAGTTGTTCCCATTGAATCAAACCAATTTACGGCAAAATATTTTAATGCTTGTCCATACGGAAACGAACTATGTACACTCCAACGAGTTGGTAAAATATTATCTAATTAACAACCTTGCCTAACATGCGTGGCAACTGAGTGATCTTATTAATTACCTAGTACCCTTACTACAGCTTGTTTTAGATATGAAAAGGGTAATTAGTAGAACAATCTCAATAAAAGATTCTACTTGTTCGAATATTTGTCCCTAGTGTTACCAAGTATTCGGTTCTTCAGTGAACGGGGACTTTACCAAGGCGTAATTCCTGAAGTGTAAAGTTTGGTATTATACCATGCTACATGTCCGAAGTCCAAACCTGCAGTTTAATTCTCATGCAAACGACTTAGATCATAATTAATATATGCAAATTAGGGTCGATCCTCTTGCATTTTTAACAGTCAACTTGTAATATTATCTGGATAATTTCAGTATTTAGTCTATTAGTTTGCCAGCAAATAATCATTTTCTTTCACTGCTGTCGAATAGTAACGAATTACAGCATTTCTTCGAAAAATTGTCGTCTCAAAGGAGCATCCACTCGAATAAGCACCCCCCTTGCGTGTAAATCTATAAACAGGAGCCCCTTAAATTCGGGCCTCCCCTCCAAGCCGACTTTTAGTAAGCGCCTCGGACTTTCTTTCCAGGAATACAGTACTCGTTGACTATGTATTTGTATCATTTGTTTGTATTGATGATGATCGCTGATTTAATTCCTTCTCTCTTCCTAATGCCCTTGGTTTATCATCATGTATTATTCAATTGTCTCATTCTTATCTGGGTAGATATTTTGTCAATTAAAATCAAAATGATCGCCCACGACCACTGCCTTCCCGGTCGAAAATGCCGATTTTTCATTGCGTGGCCTCGCCAAATGATCACTCTCTCAAATGAGTGCCTTGCTTGAAAGACCGACATTTATTTGAGCGCCTCGGATGCTCTTTCAAGGATTTACAATGAGCGACTAGTGGCTGCTCGACATTCAGCGGACAGCGTTGTCATTACGCTTTGTTTTTCACTCCGAGTTAACCGCTACAGAATGCTATTCAAAAAGAACAAATTTGCGCAATGAAGTTTATCCAACAATAAAATACCTGATTGTCTCTAGACAGGAATGATTCAAACGCTTTTCATTTGAGTATCTTTGACCGGCATTCTTCCGTATCGTGTTTTCTTGCTCGTGATATTTTGATATCTTGGTACAGAATACTTTGCCAGCTTAAAATTTCAAGATCGGCTCATGTTGTGTTTCCTTGGAATGTTGTGTGCCTTGGAGTCCTTGACTGTCTGATCCTTCGCGATAAAACCCTTGTGTCGTGTGTTTGTTTTTTGAAATGTTCTTGCATCCTGGTAGCAGATCCCTGCCTCAAAGGTACATGGTGACAGCTCAGGGTCGGCTTTAAGCTTGTAAACACCAGGCGAAAGATTCAAATTGAAAGGTCAGTTCTGTTCTAATTATTATAATAGAGTTCAATTGGGACAGGCCTTGTAACCGGAGCACACTGTCGATCTCCACAGCGATATAAACGAAAATTTCTTAAATCACGATTCGGCTGCACCAGGTTCATCACAATATAAGAAAAAACTAAAACAAGGATGACGGTCAAAAGCAAGATAAACCGATTTCTACGACTTCTTGCTGTAAAAACAATCCTCTGGACAACGATCCTGGAGATTCCATGAATTAAAGTAGCAAAACGATAGGAGTTTATACACTGGCCAACATAAGCACGTTCCTGGTGGCCACGTCGCAGCCCAGGCTGAAATTTCATCTTTAAAGCAAAATTCATGCACGGAGTATTAGCTCTGGAACGAAGAGATATGTTGTTTAGGATCGAGCTATCTGAAAGTCTTTTCCTTCTTAGGAAAGACGTTCTAGCTACTTTGAGAAGTGACTTAGCTTTGTTCGTGTTTACAAATGCTCTTGAACTGTGTACGCTACGGTCTACGCCCCCATGGATTTTTCTCTTCGTTGAAAAACAAAAAGGCCGATTGAATAAGCCTGCTATAAAGACACTATCGACAAAGAAAATATAATTGCCATTTTTCTCAACTTAAATCTTGTGTTGATAAAGTTGTGCAACCTAACATGCTTTATTCTGCAGGCATCCCATCGAAAGATACGTCAGCACATGAAGGATAAAGTATAATATTCTTTTGTATCTTTCATAAAATCGTAGAATTGATGGCTACGACTGCTTATTAGTACAATTTAATGCTGCCTGGTTCAAAATAGTTATACTTTTCATCTGATACTCACTAGGATATAGAATTGCACAGGCATTTTTTACCAAAATATAGATATTAAGGCATTAGACAACAAAAACTGCAGTAAATACAGTAGCCAGAAAAGTTCATCCAAAACAAGCGAGGATTCTGAAGTTAGTCATGTGATATGTTATTTCTAGATTACGATTCTTGTCCCTAAACTCCCATTGGTAAGTACTTTTTTGCGGCGCCTTTGAAACGTAGCTGGGGAAAAGCTTTCGGCTCATGACAACTGTTGTACGCTACTAAAAATGCCCCTAGCAAGAGTCTGTTGGCCCAATGTAAATGAAAGTTAAATATTAAGGAAAGAAAACAAGTTTAACAGCTTTTAAAAGTCATGCTTGGATGCAGATTTTGCGGATTAGTTGGACCGATGATGGGACAAATGATCGGTTAAGCAGCAGATCAAAGTTCTACAGGAGAAAGGACTTGTCTATGAGAGAGAGGGGAGAAAATTAAGCAAATACAGCTACTGGAAGAGAATTAAAGAGAATTGACTTCCAATAACCGTAGGTATCGAATCATCAGAAAAGAACAAGGAGGAAGGAACAACTTGAAGCACATTATCGAAGAATAGACGAAAAGGAGGTTGCTAGTAGCACATCACAATACACCCAACACAAAGTAGCGCCTGTGGTTACCACAGGACTGTTTCTGCTGGTAGTGCATGAAATTTGTAATAACGTATTATTACCACCTTCAACTCACGTTTAGGAATTGTCAAAGTAACCCATAGTCAAATATTTATTTTTTGAAATCATAACCTCGGATAGATTTCTCTGTATAATTATAATTTTTGCCTCCATTGTTGACTTTCTGATAATCTTGCAGCTTTTCATGTCTGTATGATCCTTGATACAGGTGATGTCAGCACTCGCTTGATATGATAAACGAATGGTGTTGTATATAACAAAGATATCCAAATCGACACTCACCCTACGGATGATCCCTCCATTATCAAGAAAATAATTAGAATAAAGTTCTATTCTGTAAGGGTTATATTCCGATTGATCACGTTGTAGGCAGCTTGTTTATGTTTATTTGCTGCTCTTTATCAAATTACATAACACACACCGGCACTACGAAGCTGGCCATTTTATTTTATTGTAGCGTATTCGTTGCAGAGCCTAGCTAATTAGAAAACGAGAGTTCCTTATGAGAGCAGGCACCAGTTACGTCGGCTTGTTCGCACTAGAAACATGACGAACATCGCTAAACTGGATAATGCCACACCAATAAGACAAAATCTGTCAGATTTTACAAAGTTTAGTAAAAGTTGGCGTTTACGCTGAGCTGTTTGAAGTCATGGATAGGATTTATAACAAGTCATCTACCTTTCACTCTTCAGTATATAGACATGTGCTGGCTTGAATTTGTTACAGGCATTATAGTTGAATGATGACAGCTGACATGGCAAGCCTTCCTTTTTCATGCTGGTTAATCCTACTTTTTCTTGAAAATATGCTACTTCAAAGCTCTTCGACATGCACTTTCGGTGGTTTAGTCAAAATCTAACACTTTGTCATGTTTCAAATTTTGGTATTCACACTGTACCAATTAAACAACTTCCTAACAAACGTGCACTGCCTTTGAAGACACTACAATCGTGGATTCGCTTTATTACGTTTTTTGCTCTAGTGCGAACGGTCCCCTTCTCTCTCCAATGGAATTTTGTGTGTGGTGACGCGGGTTCGAACTCGTAACTACTGGCTAACAAGATCATAGTCTTATTCAGATTTTCTATGGCAGCTCTGAGCTGACCATTACTGCTTTTAAATTTACGAGACCACGATGTTCCGAGACACCAATTCCGTTTGGCTTGACTTTAAGTATTTGATTCTTGTAAAGTTTGTCTATTAAGCAAGTACGCGCTGCTATGAAATGACTAATACTGGCCCTTATTACGTACTCCAAGAGCAAACTTCGATCTACCTCCAATCAAGCCATATTTTAGGCCATTCAAAAGGTACGAAGTTGATATTTAGTGATGATATTTAAGCCTTTCCAGACATTTTTCTCGATAGTGTTGTCTTTTTTGCAGCTTTGTGTCATGTTCCTTTCAGCGCAATCTTCAGTATCAGATTACAATTCGATTTTACTAGTTTCTACCTCCTCAAAGTTCTAATCTTCTCTGGATATTTTCCAGCAAAAGTGCTCATTTTCTGTAGAATGGTTTTCTTTTCATTAAGAAAGTGCTTTATAATAAGAATCTTCATCCCTCTCGGAACAATCTTTGATTTTTCAATTTACGTTTACAGGCTCCATTTTCGGTAAATATGGAGAATCAATGTTAAGTAAAGAATTCACAACCTTTACTGGTTATAATATTATATTATTTTACTATTAAGCTTCGGATCATCGATCCATTACCAAAGTAATTGAAAAGTTGGTTGTTGTTTGCGAAAACAGTAGTTTAAATATGAACGCCGCCTTTTAGCCCAAAATGCAAACTTTTGGCCCATTTTTATCCCAACCCGCTAAATATTACAAAATTTAGCGCTATTTAGAATTGATTCAAATGGGCCAACAAGGGAATCGACAAGTCTGTCTTCGTATTAAAAATAAATCTCACGCGCATTTCTGTTCTTTCGAGTATTAGCATTGTTAACAAATCAGACTAGCTTTTGCTTTTCTGACAAGTCTTATGCAATATGTGTTCATTTTAGTGCCCGTTACATACGATATAAATGTGATCTTCTGTCATCCTCCAACGGGTGCATGAGTATACAGGATATTTCAAAGTGTTTCCTTCTGTGTAGAAAATGTGCAAGTAAACAAAAAGCGGACTTTCACTCAGCGGGTACAGCCTCACTTCATCGATTGTGGAATGAACATGAGTAAGTTAAGGGTATGAGTCAACAGGCATGTAGGGCTAATGTATATTATATTGATTTCCTTCTAATCAAATTGTGGCAATTCCAATGGATGAGTTCTTTTCAACAGACAACTATAAGAACACAGTGTAATATTAAGATAGTTAATTAAAAGTTCCGTGGCTTGTGTTTTAAAGTTGAAGGTGGACGATCGCCAAAGAATTCGCGTTGAAAATATGTTTTAGTGGAGAAGCGCGACGAATTTCATTCAATTCGAATGAGTTAAGCGGAAAGGTGGAACGCGTCTTCGACCTTAGATACGTGGTAGTCGAAATTTTCTTATCGGTAACTAAGGTCACAAAAGTAACTGATTGGTTTCATCGCTGAGCCCCTTATAAAAAGGAGAAAGCAGTTCTACTTCTAATTCATTGATATAAGAGCACTACATGTCTTTTTTAAGTAAAAAATACACGAAATTTGAGTTGAGCCTGACTTTTTCTTAACATTTCCTTATTTTCAGCGGGCAGTGTTTCTTAAATGTTCCTTGAAGATAGCTCAATTCAAAGTTTTGATTTAGAAACCTATTTAACGGCATGGGAACCCAAGTTAAGAAATGACTGTTATTAAATGTGTGGAGCTGTCCAAATCATTTGGAGTGAGTTACAGAATGCAATAAACCTGTCTTTCTAGCATTTTCTCCTTCAAAGTTTTAGAAAATTTGTCTTTGTTGTTAAAAAAAATATGCTTATCAGGAGTTCAGCCTACCCATGTTTCTCAGTTTCTACAATATTTGAGCTTCAGGTTTCTAAGCTAGGTGTTTCTTCTATAAAATACGTGTATTAAGTCTATGGAGATAACCTAGAGGTCGATAAGAGGAAGTAAGTGCCTCACGTTGCCAATCCATTAAAGATATGATGGATATAGTACCGTCGAATAATATTTCTATACTGAACAATCAGTATTCAATTTAAGACATTACTGGTACTTTATTTTGTCATAAGCCAAACTTACGACTTGGAGCAATAATTAAGCATGCTATTTGTTAATTGGTCATTATCGATCTGCAAATTAACTAGCTGAAAATAATGCCTATCTGTTTTGATCCAATCAATTTATATTTCCGATTCTTATTCTGTTTATATTTTGCATAAAGTACAACCGTCAGGTGCTTTGAGTAGTACTTTAGCGAAATAAGAACTTAAGCTTTGCAATAAATATGCTACTTTTCAAACGGCAACTCATGAAAAGTCAAATCACTATCTTCCAATTTCGCAGCTTTCTGCCCTTTCTAGGTCACAATCTTGAATTTTCAAATTGACCTCGCGTTACGTGAGCAAGCACTCATCCTTGCTCTATTATGAGTATAGTTTCGCTACAGCGATAGCAAATTTTTTCTTTTTGCACATGCGTCGGTGTTAACAAACTGACAGTCGTCATAAAAATCATCTAGTGTAGATTTCCAGAAGGCCGAAAGCGAGAATTTGGGAGGTTATCAATCTCTTAGCGGAAAGCGATCCGATTACGAAATATATCAATAACATGGCGATTAGAAATTAATAAATTTCAGTTTAGGAATTCGTGTAGCTTGTGTCCTGCTGTGTTGGAATCCCCTGTTGATTATCCGTCATTTGTGGTCCCAACAGTGACAGCAATTTAAATGTGAATAACACATCCGACAAAGTAATAAATATGTAGCATTTGTTATGGTAATGAACATACTCAAAGGATGGTGAAAATCAAACGAGTAGTTAAGATAAGTTGCAGAGGAGCATGGCTTCAGAATCGGAACTTGTCTTAATCGATGGCAAAGGCAGGATGAGAACATAGAATACAGCGAATTTAAACAGTTGAGGCAGCATATTTAGTGTTAATTTTCTTCAATTCAGATTTCACGAAGCCACCTACGAACACTCAGCTAAACTAGCTGAGCTTGATCTGAAAACACAACTTCTGACAGTGACGCTACTAAATTACATTCGATAAAGTGAAAAAAATATTCACAGTTAATGATCTGCTTAGTAAGAAGTATGTTTAGGACATGCCTTGGTAGGACGTTAAACTGTATGCTGCAATAAACCCAAATTCCTCAAATTCAGGAGGTTGGGGAAAGCTACACAAACCCCGTCCACAACACCGCTTCTTCCAGTTTCTGCCTCGCCTGGGATGGTGGCAAGTGCTGGGCGTTCAGCGTTAGCATGATGCAGTGTTCCAACGCGGCAACGTAACGCTGATTCCGGAATGTGGTTTCTTTGACAGTCTGTTTTCCATCTAGAAAATTCAGTTTCCTGTGATGCGGCCTTCAAGTTGGAAATGTCACTAGCAAATGAAAAGGATACTGGCCTCTGTTTCAGGACTGAGATTGTGGAAATTAAATGGCATGATGTCTCCCAATTACTCTAAGCATCGTATGTTGAACATCCGATGTCTCTGCTACTTTTTTTAGCTGCTCTGAATAGTTTATTCCAGAAATCATCGTTAATACATAATTCAGTTCGGGTGTCAATAACAACAACTCTGGATTCTTTGTCGCATTATTTAAGTTCGCATCTATCTGTTCTAGCATTTATTCAAGGGGAAACCAGATTGTAGAATGATCTCTGCTACAAATAATGCAACGAAAAATTCGAAATTCAGGATGAGCTAGCTACAAAAGCAACGAGCTTTAGAATCATTAGTTTGTTCTTCCAAAGCATATGCGTTGACGTCAAATAATGAAATAAAAACGGACCATGCATCACTGATGATTGACTGCCCATTCTTGTTTCACAGAGGGTTCTAAGTTTATCCCTTTTCCGTGGGCAGTTTAATTCTCTATCTAAGCAAAAGTGATACTGCCATTTAGCAGAGTAAAAAAATGCAAATGCAATTTATTGAACAATGCTCGTCATATTTCTAAAAAGGGAGTCCCTGCAATCGTGCACAATTCTCAATGGCATGGTTTTCTTTTATTCTAATCTGTACCCCTTTGTGCTTTGTCCTCGTATTGAATACCCCGTCATAACACTAGCCTGTCATCGTATTGGCATTGATGCCACAGTTATCTAGTGTTTTGCAAAACTGATTTTCGACGGTTTCACCAGTAGTCTAGCACGCATCTTTGAAACCAAAGAAGTCCTCGTCTTTCTTTTCCACAATTCCAATACAGTGTAACATTTGCCCTTACCTTGCACACTTGGTACCCTCATTAACCATTAAGTTCAAGCAAAGAGAATCATTAAATCTGTAACAATTGTTTTCCTCATCTTAAGTACTCTCCACAAAGCTTAAAAAACTGCATTTATTTCAAGATAGCTTTAGCATTAAAATTGTTTTTGTCCTTAGTTCTACCTCATAAATCTTATTGATATGTTCTGTTTACCACAAAGAATGATTACATTCAATTTGTTTTGGCCCAACTGTCGATTCTGACTCTTTCTCAGGTTCCATTACGTCGATGACCACTCTTGGCAAAATCGAGAACATCTTGTCTCCAATGATTGCCATTCTTCATATCATGCGACCTGACTACGATTATCCTTTTGTTTACCAAGTAATCCAGATAGGAAACCCTCTGCTTTGACAGTGTTTTTCAAATTAATAAACATTTGAGATGCCTCTTAATCGAAAGGAAAGTATTCTTCCAATTACTTACAGGCTGCGATTCGAAAGGACAAGCTTGATTACTACCAACTAAACGACAGTAATAACAGTAAACACCAACATTACTTGCAGAATGTCATGGTCAGTTATTCTGCCAGAAAGCATTAAACTTTCTGCTTTTCTTTTAAACATTTCTTGTAGGAAACCTGTATCCTCTTTGAATTACCCAGGTACTTGTCAATACTGCTGATTTTCAGTTGTTTCTAGAGACAGAACACTTATATCAAGATTTCCTTGCTGAGCGGCAGTGTTGTTTTAGTAATTCTTGAGCCTAGTATTAAGTCATTGTTTGATTGGTCGCTATCAACAACGCATTACCTGGTTCAAGTTCCAAACCGCCCTGTTTAGTAGGTTTTGGATAAACGTTCCTCTCTTAGTTGCCTGCAGTTAATCCTTTTTCATTCACACCGGAAAGTTTCGAATTATAGCTGATAGTTTCACTTTTTTGTGAATATCGTCGTCTGGATGTCGTGCTGTTTAAAAATGCATCCATAGAGCCAGTAGTATAGCCTAGGTAACATCTTGTTGCAACACTCGAGGCAGTCTAGACTACACCAGCGGACTGTTATTGAATAACATCTCTTCGGAATGCAAACAATTTCTCGCAAAAAGCATTCTGCTTATGCTCTGTAATATTTCTCAAGCTAAAAAATTGTTTTGGAAAAAAGTTTTGAGTTCATCTTTTGTCCCATTAAGCTGGTGAAATATTTCTTTGGACAATTAGGATGCAGCTGATGACGTCGCACCATATGCCTGAAATTGCTGGGTTGTCTTCAGGCTAACGTCTACCTAAACTAGTTTCGCGTATGTACATTTGCTAGTTTTGCATGTCTAGACTTTCAAACTCATCCAGTTAGAGTGGAAACAAGGATACTTTAGAAGATGATTACTTGGCCACAAAACTGTAGGCTTGATCTACATACTTGTTACGCCCTTGATGCAAGATCATCACAATGTAAATAAAAGAGAATACGTGACAGCATAACACTGAGAAAATCAATCAAGTTTGGAAGATCTCTGTAATTTATTTACAAGCAACCAAGTTTCCGTCAATTTTCCACACTTGCAGTGTCTGTGAAGGATGCACAGTGCTCGTCTGCTGAACACAGATACATTATGTTCACATGTCATAATGAATTTCGTATATAGAGTAGGCGTAATCAAGCATCGGCAATATTACCGTATTTGAAGATAGATGCAATTGGTATCCTGGGTATTTAAAAAGCCTAGTCAAAAACAGAACTTCAGTGAGGAAGAGGAGATTGTCTTTGCCTCTAGAGCGTTCTCCCGTGCCAGTCTGGGGACAGTCAGTCAGTGAGGTTACCTCTGCTTCAGTGATGGATTTCATCACTGTCGTAGTTCTTGATGTTCTTCAGAGATTCAAATCAAAGAATATGAGACTAATTGAACAAATAAATACTATAATTAAGGTTATGTTTCTTGGACATATCATTGTATATAGTCAATTATCAGAGCTGGAATGGGCCACCAGGACACTGGAAAATTTCCCAGTAGGCCCCTAGCCAAAGATGGTACATAAATGACTTTTATTGAGTCATCAAGGGTGTTGGTTATATAGTTCATTGAAACCTTCCATAGCACAGCTGTACTTGATCAGAAGTGATTTGTCATGGGAATTCCTCTGGTCGCCATGGCAACTCTCCTGTTTGTTGCAATGTGTCTGCACGATCATTGAAGTGGCGATTTAACCTACTATCATACTCCAGCATTGACGTCGCCTACCATGTATCTCCTCGCCCTGAGTAGCCCCTAAAAGCACTGCCACATTCACTTTGGGCCTTCAGGCCTCGCATATTTGCGATTCCCTTTCCTTCATATTTTCCAGGACCCTTTTCCTGTCCCAGTCCGGCCCTGTCAATTTTGGACATGAATTTCTTGTAAGCATACAAGTTTAGTTCCTGTAGAGACCGTACCACACTACTTGGAAACCAAACAATAAGATCCATTTTCAGAAAGGAGTTTGCCAAGGAGACACATTATCCCTGGTCACCTTCTGTCAACATCAACAATATAAAACTGTAGTACTTAAAATTTGCTGACATCACATGTTTGTAGACACTAAAAAGAGAGTACGTTTTACAAGACATGAGCAAAGAGGAAAAGAAAATTGGAAAAAGATAAGCAAGGGATTTTGCTAGGATCATGTACATTGCTATAGCAAGGAAGCATCTTGTAAAGTTGTGGAAGTACTCACTGACTATACGTATCAAGTTAAGTTGATACGTTAGAAAAAAACATGGAAATCTTCCAAAGAATCAAAATATAACATAAATCAATGACAGAGGAGAAGAATTTAAAAAAAGGAGGATATCAACTTCCTTGAAAAGAAAGATGAAGGGCAAAATCATCTTACGAGCAATGATGGGTGGTGCAAAGACATTGACCATTACTAAACATACGAAAGAATATTGACTATGTATCACAGAAGCAACAACATTATTATTGTAAAACCAAGATATATAAATGGAAAATATGAAGACATCCAGCCAAAATGCGCAAATCAAATGACCTAGTAAAGGTAAACGCCCAGAGAAAGAACAATAGCAAGACAGAAGAGAAGATGAAGGGATAACAGGGAAGCGATGACTGGTAAAGATTACAACTTAGTGAGAACTGTGGAGGTCATCTCCTAAGATGTGCAAGAATGACTCCTGCTGGTAATAATAATAAAGTTTAGAAATGATACAGTATAGCCTAATAACAAATGGTTGCTATATTTTTCATTCTATGCCAATAAGCCATAAAATAACAGAGAAAGAGTCGATAAATATTGTAATTTTGTCACATTGTTTAGTGGCCGTCTCATATTTCGTTTATGCAAGTTGTTGTGCTTATTTACATTTCTTAGTACTTTAGGTGGTGTATTTTTTACTGAAGCTACATTAGTTCAGGAACTGTTGTAATGAAAAAGTTATGGTATGGGAATGTTGTATATCAAGTTTTGTGCTTCTGTTTTTGAAGCTCAAAATTCACCACATTGATGAAAAAGAAGTGAACCCATGCGTAATTATTAGACCTACCAAGCACTAGTCGGGTGATGGGTACGAGAACAGGAGCACTTTCGCAGTGTTTGGTTCCTAAGAACCATCTAAAATGCAAACAACATGAATTAGCAATGACTGCATAAGCATTTGCAGAGTTGCCAGAGATTGATTACGTAAAATATACTAAAACAGGAGAAATGAAACCGATTAGGCTGATGAATGACTAAAAAAGCAAAAATTGATGAAGTCTGTGGTGAAAGTCTAGTGAGATTAAGCTCTTAATGTTGAAGCCTCTCTAATATGAATTTATTTCGTTTCACGGTTCAGTCCTTAAAAGTGGACTTTGGTGTTGTGCAGGACAATTGTGCATCTAATGCAAATTTGTCGAGGTTGTTCTTGCCGACATCAAATACTACAGTTGCATCATTATGGCAACAAATGATGCTAGAGGGCCATAAAAGTCTATGGTAAGCAAATTTTCAGAGTCATTTCTTACAAAATATCACATTTAGTGTACTCTATAATGTGAATATCATCTGTAGTCGTAGCAGTGTTGAATAATGTTCCGAGTGCCAACGAATACTAGTCCTGTATTCCTTACTGGCTTAATTACCATCACGATAGGTAGCACAAGTGTACCGATTTATTTAAGTGATTATGTGGATGTCGTAGAACCTTCTATAATGTTGTGAACAATGATTATGATCATATTAGTTCCTATTGTTTCTTTAAAGTACTATTTGTGGTTGCAAACAAACAATTAACATCAGAGAATCGAAATCAAATATGGTGCCACTTTTGACTTGAAAGACTGTGTCGAGTAAAATGTCTGAACTTGTCTGCTTTCCATTAGATGCGGAGGCCAGAGGCGTCGTACCTGGGAGGACCAGGGGGACCACTAGCCCCTCCTGTTGATAGCTGAGTCGGATTTGTCGGAAAATTTCCAACATCGACTTTTAAAGGAATTCTATCTGACCTTTTACTTATTCTATCGTTGTCACATGGTCTCATGCCATTCAAATTTACAGTACTACATAAACAAATATGCCTAAATGCCACAAAGATGCCATATTGTCACTTCGATTAGTAGACTAGGTGGCCAAACAAAGTGGCCGTCGTATTTTCTGGAGTTATGAGGTGCCACTTCCTCCAGAATGACTATAACCAGCTTACAATTTTAAGCATCCCTTGTTTTGTTGAGCCTTAAAAATTTCGGAAATATTCATACGTTTTTACTACTTTGTGCTAGATTCTATCCTAAATTGATTTTTTTCTTAAGATGAATGTAACTCGTTTGCATTAAGATGGCAGAGTTTCCAATTACTTTCATTCAATTGATAGCATGATTGATCTTGGCTTCTTAAATATTATTTTGACTCAAAACTTGCGTATATATTTTATCATACGTAATGTCTGCATGTAGGGATTTAATGTTAACAAAAAGAGACATCGCCTTGAAAATTTGCGACATTGCGCTAAAATCATACTTAAAATTTTTTTCGTCTGACACTCCTCAGAGTATGAAACGTCAGAAAGGAAAGTATATGTATATGGCAACCTATTTATACGAAACAAAACTAGCCAATCCTAGACAAGAAAGGAAACAAAGAAAGGGAAACTGAAGAAATAAAACATTATTGGAAGAGTCCAAGTGAAAAAACGAACTCTTTCTGCCTACAGAGTAGAGGTTTTCTTGTGTTAATGTAGACAGACTCCAATACACTTTGATGAAAGGATGATCCAGCTGTGTCATTTATCCGAAAATTCTCGTCCTCGTACATTTTGGCGCATTCTGAATTTTCTAGTAAATGTTGGCCTATGGCAGAATGGCATGTTTTGGCAGTCATTTTCGCTTTGCAAGCGCGAGATGGCTGTTCTCCAGAAGGCATTGATGCTTGGCGTACAGTGGCTGGAACATGTTGTTTGATCCTGTCACTCAATCTTTGAGCAGTGCGACTTACATACCAAACTTTACATCGGCACAAAAATTCATATACTACGAAGCTTTTTTGTGTGGTAGGTACACAATCCTTGTGAATGGATGGCAAGATCTTCCTAGTCGCGAAAACAGTTCTTGGATTGACAGGAGAGAAACACTTAACTACAGCTTTTTTAATCTGTGTTTCTATGCGGATAGAAACATTGCCTAGCCAAGGACGTTTTAGATATACAGACCATTTTTGAGACCCAAAAGACTTTCCGGTTTCAAAATCAGTGATCTTTTCGTGAAGAATTGGGTCTCAAAAATTGCAAAACAATTTTGAACTGAGAAGGGGCTAGAGAAGCAAGATTTTCCTCAAAAATTCCTCTTGGTCTTGGAGAGCTCTCACTAACAAAAGCCTTAACCTGCATCAAATGCAGAGTTAGATCAGGAGAACTTCATCACTGCTCTAAAAGAATTGAATAATTCTAGCTCTCAGGTAAAATGTAAAAATTCTCTAGACTCAGGCAAGGTCATGTAGAAGATTATTTCTTCTCACAAGGTATCAAATGTTGCCTACCGTATGATGGGCATTGATATCATCACTTAAGTTATGACACATGCATAATAGTTGTGAACAGAGAAAAATGCCCGAGAATTGACAGTCGCATGAAACATAAATGAGACCAATAAAAGATTCCACGCATTTATAAAAGTAGCTTTAATAATGCACGCACTTGAGAATGACTGCGAGAATTAGGTCAAGGAGAGCGAGAGAGTTTTAAGAGATAGAGCGGATGAATTTAATCGAAGGATTCGAGATCCCAGCATAAGAAAGCATAGAGTATTGTTCTATGATGTAACACTTCAGCATCATAATTGACGTTTCACTTGCAAAGCCAAAGTATGCCGCCGTTGCATAATAAAGTATTAAGCATTTCGCATTGATAGAATTGTGGCATAAATAGCATTTTTACATTTTAACTTAATTGAATAGTTTTGGTATGCCCCAGTTTTACATGACCTTGTAAGTATTTACGAGTATCCCATGGTAGAATTATGGCTTAGCAATGTTATTAACAATTCAGATTTGTATTGCAGGTATGTTCTACTTGCATTTGTATAGGAAAGTAGTAACGTCTGCTCTATAGTACAATCATAATTCCGCAAATAATGTTTACATGCAAACAATGTCCCTCACGCATGTCCACAAATTGCAAGAGTGACTTGATCAACTTCATTCGTGTTTTAGCTCAAGGCATTGCGTTTTTCTTTGTAGCTAAGGTATGTACCTGCGTGTACATAAACAAACACCCACTTTATTTTCATGGTAGTTTTGTAGTTGGACAAACATCAATATCTTTACGCTTTTATAGCTATCTTGCATGTGCATTAATAAGGGTTCAAGTCGTTCCTTGCTAAACATTTGTTGAAGAAAGGAAAGTATACGGAAAGAGTCTCAGACGAAAGAAAGATTTTAAGTATGTTTTTAGTCCAATGTCGCAAATTTTCAAGGCAGTTTTCAAGTTTTGTACCAAAACGTTTTGTTCAATTACTGAAGTTTTGATCGTGCGTTGTTAATAACATCTTCATGTTTTCGTGTTTATGTAAAAGATGCGTTCGTTTCATTTCATTCTGCCGAACAAGCCACCCAGATTACTATCTAAATATATTAAAATTAAAAAAGATGAATTTGAATCGTTAATGCAACTGCAAAGATATAAGATAAGAAGGTACAAGGAAAAGAGCGAAATAGGAACAGCAACCACAGGCAAGGCGATCCAACTAGCATCAGTCGTAGAGCAAACTGAATTGAGGCTAATCTCGGTGTCGGATCTGAGATTGATCCTACTTTAAAAGTCATTTACTTAAGGAGAGAAAAATATTATTTGTTAATCAAAATTTAGCTGTATAGAGTAACAGGTTGTTAGTGAATAAGTTAGTGGAGTACCAATCTCTACACATCCTACAGTAAAACATATCTCAAATGTTAGCTGTTAAGTAGATATTCCTCCTAAATCTGTTTTCTGTTGAAATTTAAACATTTGTGACCTGCAGCTACTTAAAAACGTTCAAAACAGAAAAGCATAGCAGAGAAATGCATACGTATCACTGGCACAAAACTGGTTTGTTTCCACCTCCATCAAGGCGACTGTCACTGACAACAGGCCATATGACGTCAGACCAAATCGTCTATTAAATGCTAATATAATCTAACTATGTAACTATGCTTATGCTGACATCAGGACACAGCCGGAGTGTGATTGATGTATATTTTTGTTGGAAAGCATGGGTTTCCGTGTTGGCTGATTTCCAAGCAAACAAGGGCAATTTCTCAACAGTGTATAGCGAATCTGCCAATAGCTTTTGGATTTGTTGAAAAATGGAACTAGAAAGAAATCAATCTCAGGAAAACCCTGGCATGGAGAGATTAATATGTTCTTGACTACACTGAACAATCAATCAAGTTGTGGAAAGGAGACTTAGCAGCTTCCAAATCTGGTGCTACGGAAGTGTGAATAGAATCAGCTGAATATTGAGAATGACCAGTGAAGAGATACTACAACAGATTGGAGAGATGGAGCTGATAGTAGACATTACAATATTGCAGCTGAGATTTGTGGGCCACAAATACTGGGAAGATGGTGTGGAGTAAGGAAGTAAGGCAAGAGAAAAGCAGAGAGCAAAGTAGGAATTCAGCAGGAACTGGCTGAGATTGAACAATGTTTCTGCAAATTCTCTCTCTTTTACAATTGAGGAAAACTAATTAAGAAATGGTGAAATTGTCACAGGGGTATACTCTCAGCATAAACCTAAAGTATGTGCACTGTTGATGCTCATTCTCCAAGGTAATCAAAAAGAAAGGACATCGTTGTAAAAGAATCTTTTGGCCTTCTATTTTCCAATACCATGGCCTTGCTTTGTATCACACTGAATAAGGAAACTGTTGTCAGTTTTTTCGAACTTGTAAACTGTATGTAGGAAGGTATCAGATAGGTTTCTTAACACTGCTATGAAATAAATTCAAAATAATATTAAGATGTCTGTCAATGTGTCCATAGATGTGTTAATTAACAAAAGATTTTGATGTCACAGTTTCCTTGTAAGCTTGACTATGAAAAGTATAAGTACTTTTCATCAACATGCTGAACAAATGTTGACTGAGATGCCACTAGAGTAGTTTTGTAGAAAAACGTAATACAACCTGGTTGAAAGAAAACTATTTATATTCTTGATGTAAACAACAAACTACAATTTGTGAGTAAAAGGTATTACTTTAGCATATCCCAGCCTTATTACGCATACTTTCTCACATACTTTGATCTCACACATACTTTGATCTTTCCTCCAACATACATAGAACAAAAAGACAAACTTTTGTAAGACAGCACAAGCTATGGGACAGAATGTGAAAATTTTAAAAAACAAAGAATGAAAAATGACCAGGATTCACAACTCAAGCAAATGATTACACAACTATGTCTTAACATCATAGCCTTGACATCATAGTCTTGACCCAAGTTCAAATCGTGTTGATTAGATATAAGATTATTGTAATAGTGTGACATTATACCATAGCAACCATCAACATTAGGAACAGAAAATGGTTCAAATAAAAACAGAATCCATTGTAAACAACACATGAAAGCCCAACAAATGCTGTCATACACACTGGTTTGTAAGGCCTTTGGGTTAAAGATCATAGGTAGGGGATAAATTGATAAATATTTATCTCGACTAGCGTGCATTTGTAGACTTGCCTCCTTGATTTAAACTAGATTGGTTCTTGGTATCTCTTGGATTATCATGGTGCTTCATCTTTAAAGCTTTTTAATCTCACTTGTCCAAATATCTGCTATCACTGTATTTATTATTCAAAAAGATTTTCTCTCTATGATTTTCATGCCAATGCTTCCTCAAAGTTTGGTCTCCCACTCAAATAAGGTTTTTTCCCTATACATCAACCTTTACTCAACTTTAACTATCCCCCCACCCCTTTGTCCCTTGCAATACTCTAATAATGATCGCACATGCAACTAAAAAAATTGCATGTGCAGCTTTTAGGTTTCAACAGCATTTGTAAATCCATAGCCTATGCCCCTTTGGTACTCATTATGGTTGGATATCTTGAGATGTGCTATTGTCCTTGGTGTCTGTTGGTTACAATTTCTATCCCCGGTGTCAGTTTTTACGAAAACTACAGCAATTATCCAAAATATGAAAAAATTACAAAGCATGCTAGAAATAGCAACTCTGACAAAGTTGATGATATTGTTTCATTATACTTGTTATCGAGGTTGCACATAAATAAAAATTATCAAAGATTTCATTCAAAACCAAAGCTTTGTCTGCACTCAAAAGTTGTCTTGCAAAATGCAGAGTCTATCATAGTCTACCCTTGACCTCTTTTTAGTACTGTAAGCTCTAGGGTTTTCAGAGCTCCCAGGTGTTTTGTCAAGCCCCCAGCTGTTTTGACACAAAGGTCATTGCAAGTTGTGCTTCCAAGTTTGTTCGTTTGCTTTCTTCAGGGGTTTTTTGCTGTAACAATTGTGGCAGCATATTGAACCTGACGGTATGCAAAATTCATTGTTGAATCATTCACAAGTATGTAGTATATCACAACCAGCACCAATCAATATAAACATTTGTATAACAACATTATAAACAGAACTGAGGCTAAAATATGTCAGACCCTTTTCAGTACTTATTTTTGACCACACTACAAAGGTAAGTTGCTGTCTTCGAAATGCATTTCCTATTTAATAGGTGTTGTCCACTCCAGGATGTCGCCTAACCATCTTTTTTTGGTCTTTTCATCTTTATCTTCCTGTGGGTTGTTCCTTCTAGAATGATTTTGAAGTGTTATGTCTCACAAAGTGACCAAAGTATTGCTGCTTCCTTCTCTTCACTAAGCTTAGCAGGAAATCCTGTTTTCCAGCTTTTTCCTCAATCTCTGCGAACAAATTCTCTTTGGTTCAATGTTCTGTGTAGGAAACCCTTAGAAACCTTTTGAAAAATCTTGTTTTGAACAGCTGTTATTTCTTTTCTGTGATGGCTCAGGCTTTGCATGCATATAGAAGTATGAGCAATGTTACGCCTTTGTATAGCCACAATTTTATAGACAAGCCAGTCTTTTTGCCTCTACATTTTCTCCAGCTTAGTGATGTTTGCTGCTGCCAAGTCTACTTTTCACTCCTGCCATTGGGTCACTCACTACTGTAATCCATGCTCTGAGGTATTTTAAGTTTTCCACTCCTTCCAACTGTCCATTTCTATCTTCTGCCAGTTACAAAAAACTTAATAATGTAAAGGTAAAACTTTCTAAGGATATGACTAGCAAGTGTATAGTCTTAAAAGTTCATTCATGGGTTACCTGCTCTATTCATCAATTCTCTCCACATGCTAATTCTCCGTTCAGGACCAGAATCTTTGTATATACGATGCCTAATGATAAAACATTGCAAAGGCACAAGTCACAATTTAGTGTGCAAGTCATTTTACTCTCTTAGCTGCTGATAATTATGTATATCACAAAGACTTCCAAATCAGATGTTAAAATCAAAAGAAAACATACTTAATAACACACTTGATACGTAAGTGGCTGTTTTTCTTTCACTAACTTATATTTACATGTTTCACATCAACAAAATTTGGCTCCTGACAACCTTTTATACAGCCACTGCTTGTATGATGACTTTCTGTAATTGACAATCATGCGATCATTATCATGTGCACATGTTTTGTCATTGTCTTCTGTAAAGGCTGTTTGATTCTAATTTTTCTGTGTGATAAGAAGCATGATCGCTGGAATGGTTAATTTATGACAGATGTCTTATAAAATGGCCAGCACAATATTGATACAGATAAAACACTTTTTGACCATCAATTAATCATTCCTATCCTTCTCCTGCAAAGCTATTCACTGTATGTACTTTTTAAGTTGGTAAACAGAGACATGAATACTGAAATATACAGGTGTACAAATATACTTACAATATCATATACCAATTATTATATTGCTACTAAGCTTTCTCAAAGCCAAGGACATATGGGGATGGGTATGTATAACCATCTGTACTTTTCACACAAATAAACATCATCAAGGTTATTTCACAAATTGTCTAACACACGGGGTCTATAGTACAAGGCTGCATATCTGTTGAGATCAGGCTGTCAGGATCTTATTTAAACAGTTAACCCTAAACACCAAACAATACCCAATGATACAAAAATGAATGCTTTAAAGTTGGCATCCCCTTTTTCAATGTTAAGCCACAACTAATAAAAATTTCGTATTATTAACAATTCTCGCAACTAGAAGTTTAATTCTCTTAGAGAAACCTACGAATTCTAACCCACTGTGGTTCAGATACTTAAACGAGAGTGGGTCATTTAGCTTAATTTTCAAGTTTGACAAATATTGGACTTCAAATTCTTAAAATTCCTTTCAAGTTTCTCTCTGTGAGGTGTCGCTTTCCGTAAGACTTAAAAGCCATTTGGGCAAACAGGACTTTCGTGTGGTCAAGCTTACATTAATAATAACGGCAATTAGGAGAAGTACCAAAGCAAACCATTATCAGAAAGAAAAGACTCCCTAATGACGGCAGTTCTCAAGACTCGTGTCATGTTTTTTATCTCTTCGCACGAATACCATGGAATACCGGTAAATGTCCCTGGGGGGCAACGATTGCGATGTGGTGGCAATGTCATAAAATCTGAACCAAATCTATCATTTAGTATCTTTCTCCACTTTCCTGGGACTGGCATTCTGTATCCCTCAAATGGCATTTGTTCTAAAGGAAAAACATCGTCATATTGCAGTGACAATCTTTTGAATGAGTCTTGTAAGATACCATGCCTTTTCTGATCTAACACAAAAATATCAACTTGCAAACCGTCATGAAAACGACAACCAGTTCGTAAACAGTGCCCGAAGCAACCAGTTGTATCTCGAAATTTGGCATCATTCTGTCGACGTCGAGCAAATTCGAGGTCTGTTTTATCATTTTGGAAGAAAATATCAGGCGGTATATCCTTGACAGCAAATTTGACCAATTTCTCGTAATCCTCTCGAAGCATGCAAACATCTGCCTCGTTATCCCAAGGAATAAAACCCCGATGTCTTACAGCTCCAAGCAATGTCCCTGCCCATAGCCAATAATTAATATCATGCCTTCTTGTAATTACATCAAGCACTCGAAGCATTCGGATAGTAGCAAGTTGCGTCTGTCGTAAAACGGACTCCCCTTTATGTCTAATGTCAGGACAGACAACTTTGTTTCCTCGATATCCACAAGCACGGCTGAGATTAGAAAACGAACGAAAAACAAAATCATCCTTTAAAACATGTTTCACTACTTTTCTCCCAATTGGAGACATCAGTTTCTTAGAACTCTCATTAACTGTACACATACGAGCCAATTCCAACACAGTAAGCACGAACGGTCGTCCACACAGTAGCACAACGCAGAACAGTAACAACGCTATCCTTGTGGTTTTCAGCCTAAAGGCGTTCATGTTCTTCTGTAAAGCTTTTTAAAGGGCAAAGGCTACTCTATAACTGGTAGTTTACAGCCACAGTTGTAGTCTCCTTGAACATCCTGGCTCAACCTGTTGACTGTACAAGTTACCATCATACACACCACAGGTGATACAATGATCAAAGGCCATACTCGCCCCCAGGCTTACATGACAATTGTATATTGTTCATTCAACAATAGGCCCCCTAATGCTTGCATAAAAGCCAGACATTTAAAATTAAAGTTGTCAAATGCTTGGTTTCTGGGAAAAGAGAAATACAAAGCTGTTTCTTACAATTAGATACACATAATGATCGCAGTTGAGAGGGAAAGCACACGGAGTTCTTGTTACAAACATCATAATATCAGCCGATATGGCTAATTATTTGCCCCATACAAACAAGTGGAACACCGTTAAAGCATACTACCATAATTTCTTGTCCAAAAAAGAAAGTTTTTACGAAACGCCTAATTGTTTTCAAAACCCGTGAAGATAAGCACCTATTTTCCTAAGGTCCTTGATTCAAACAAATAAAAGCAATGGTAGGCAAAATCAAATTCTTTGCATGAAAAAACGGCTTGGCGTTATGGGATCCGGAGTTATAAAAAAGGCTGGGGGGCAGTGGCGTATCCGTCTGTGGTCGTAGCCTACAGTAGAAGCGCATAAACGTGGCAAGCATATGGTATGTGGTCCCTTCATAGAAAACTTTTGAAATCATGTCACTCAGATGTCTGTGCCATGTTCTAACGAAACAATTACTCCTTGTTAGTGAGCACTAAGACAGTTTTTAGTCTGTGCATCACAAAAATCTGTTGTTTTTTTTTCAACATAGCTGGAAAAACATATTGAAATTGATGTGATTGTTATCCTTCTTTTGTGTTCAATAATCTGAAGGTGTATAAGATAAAAGTTTTGATTGTGTTTATGTTAATTTGTATCAAATACCTTTAGACATTTACGACCACATGTATAATCCAAGTTGTACAATAAATATCCTTTCATCAAGCGAGCATCAGGCTGTGGCCCGCGAGCATGTCCTGTATAGATTTTGATGCTCTTCTCAATAAATACCGTAGCCAATTAAGTGACATGCTTATTTCCTTTTGTAGATATGGTTATTCTATTCACTCAAAATTAACCTGTTACGCGGTTTCTATACAATCAAGTGCATGTTCTATTCTCAATACACTATTTGTTGTTTAGTCAAGGTCCACTTACAGAAGGGGCCAGATTTAGTCGGTATTTCAATACACTATAGTGATCAAAGTAAACGCAAAAATTGGCATTGCGACAGACAAGTCAATTGTATTTCAAGCAAAATGCGTCAAACGTCCCTCAATTTAATTGTCTCTAGGGGCACTGCAATGCTTGACGAGAAAAGTTTAAATAACGGGAGCTCTAGATGTGTGGAATATGGCCTTCCCATCGTTTCGCAAAGTACAAGAAACTACCTTCAGTAAAGCCAAAGTCAGCTCTCAAATTGTGACAGCTTCAAATTCCGAGTCTATAGAAATACGTGATTGTATTTCTATTGACTATAAACAACACAGAAGACCAGAGGCAAAGAAGCAAGAATATGTTTGTGTTTTGAGTGTATTTCTGCATTCATGTGTGTTCCGTGGAACGAAAGGTTGCTCTTCTAACTGGATTGTTGAGTGATCAAATGGTGTCAGGTGCATCAGTGTGCTATGTTCTGAATTTTAAATAGAACCTGGAAAAGAAGTTCCTTACTTACTACATCCGTTTCTGTAATATGAGCGAATTTAAGCTATGAAATGCAATGCGTGCATGACGTGTAACACTTGAAAGGCAGAGCAGACACAAAATTACTGAAGGTTGAAAGTTCCGTAGAAGCAGTTACATTTAATTCACACTAATTTTTCAACAGACAGAATTGAAACAAATCATTTTTATTTCAAACCTTATCCTTAGCGAAGGAAGCAAAATTGCCTGACGATTATTTTGAATACTTTCGATGCTATAGGACATAAAGCTAATGTTCCGTGGATTTCAAATAAGAAAGTCTCCTCAAAGCCTCGGATTCGTATCTACATTTCTGTTTTGATACTAAGGCTATTGCTCGCAAATGTACCTACTAAATTTCCATCTCTTCGATCACGAAATACAGAAAAATATTAAATTTCCATAGAAAGCTGATGTTATATAAAACAGTCTATTCATACATCCATCAAAACATCTTAGCATCATTGCTGCTGAGAAAAATACCGAGTCATAAAGTCAAATAGGAAACAACTGAAATTGGGTGATTTTTGAAAATTGGTTGACACTCAGGGGTCTTCATACGTGAAATCTCGTTTCCTAATCTCTAAATGCCACATTTCTCTTCTACAAAGTAAAGACTCCGCACTTGGTGCAAGCAGCATTTAAAATATTGATGAAAATGAACAAGTGGTTTAGGGGTAGCGAGTTTTACCAACCAGTTTCTATGCTGCATTAATGCAGATTTTCTATGCATGGTTTGAGCCCTAGAATAACTTTGCAAATTTAATAAGGCCTGCAATTTATACAGCACTTTCAAAGAAATGGTTAGAGATAGAAGTATAGAAGGTCTTTGCTTTGGCATCTAATTGCAATTTTTATACATTGCTTGAATGGTGGAACAATTCAAGACACTTCACGAGTTATTTGTGCTGCATTTTCGTAGATTATTAAATTAGAAAACAATTTTACTCACTTAATGCAACATATCTGAAAATTGAAGTTCATTTAAACTTGCGTATAGAGGATATACAGGACATATCTGTTCCGGTCATTAAAATGCAATATTTATATGGATGCGATGAATGATTGAAAATTTCAAAATGTTTGATTAAGATCTAAATTGGTATAATGTAAATGACACAAATTTTGATATCAAATGCAGCAGTCACTCAGCATTTCCATGGAGATTTTGCATAAGAAAATACGTCCACAGGCCTGATGATGCCGCATGTGTCTGCAGTGTCCAGAGAACTAATTGGTGCCAGATTATCTTGGCTGCTTCCAAGCGTCATTTGTATGAAGATTTAGCATCTATATAGAGGAGTTGAATTCAAAACTTTTGGCAAACTGTTCATAGATCATTTTCATGCCAGTGTTAAAAGTTTGCTTTACATTGTGTATTGTTTGCTTTTTATAAGGATGCCGTAAAGAAAAAGATAAAGTCAGTGATTACAAATGTTTATCATTGGTTTTAGACAGGTATCAAAATGAATTGTACAGAGAGATAGAAGATTTTGAAAAGGATAACCAGATGAAGAGGCTCAGGAAGTGATATGAAGCTAATAGCGATGTGGTCGTCATTACATTTTATGTGATGAATCATTTTATATGGAAAAATGAAAACATCGAAAAAGAAGCACTAGTAAATTGATGATACAAATAGCCTTAAGACTGAGATTCTGTAAAAAAATCTGAGCCAAAATTCATTGCATTCCATTTTATTTTAAAATATATGTAAGCCCCCAATGAAAAGTGTTGAAAAACAGTTGAACTAAGGGAGGCTAAAAGAGTGGTTCCTATTTAGCACAGAACCATCTATTAAGAGAAGAGGAAGGTAAGCAAGATTCCATGATGCGCCTTTGAAAGAACTTCGACAAGGAAGAAGCCTCAGAAGTCTGCTCAAGTCTTTGCTTGTGTACAAACCGGGAGTGCAAAAGGAATTTACAATTTCTATAATGATGTCTGATGTTTAATTGTTGAATCGTGTTTCTTCATTTTTTGTAGCAAGATGCAAATAACGTGATTGTTTAACATAGAGAATACAATTGCGCAGACATTGTTCTAAGCTAATTTACACTAGGGCATCGAAGAAAAAACATATCAGACTGTAAGGCCAGTGCAGAACAATGATATAATCATAACACCGTCTATCGGACACAGATCTCTTTACAAAATTTTATCAAAGCAGATTCATAACTTAAAATAATCTAATTCAAACCCTGCGACTGATTACGTTTTACATGGAGTGCTATTATTCCTCTTAAAGACTGGTCCTGGACCTGATACGTCGTATCACAGTACAACTTGTTTGAAACAGGAACAAATTCGAATAAAGTCGAACAAAAACTAAGCAGGACGTATGCGTTTCTGACTGATTTTATTGGTACCTATAACTTAATAATAATAACAAGTGACCGATGTTAACCATCTGCTTTACGGTGTGGTCGGTAGCAAAGAAAAACTGTCTGATAAGGAATGGGTCAATAATTTTAAGTGAAGTATCCTTAGAAAGTTATCCCTACAACCTGAAACTGTGACAAATTATGCTTGCATTGTGTACTCAAGCGGCTGTCTATGTTGCTTTTTTCTTTTGACAAGTCTTTCTTTCCTAGATTCAGAATTTACTTTGCATACATTCGTAAGTCATAAAGAAAGCAAAGAGCTGTTAGGATATCAAGCTTATAGAAAGCATATCAGAAAGCTTTGACTCGTTTTTCAAGGTGTAAGAATTCAAAGTTAGAAAAGATGCTGAATAGAGGGCAGTGATTACATTTTCATACAAAAATCTACCATAAAACTTTGCGTGAAAACTTTGACATTTATACTAATTTCCTGACCATATATTGTTTTCCGTATTAGATGTTCTGTCTCCTTTTTTCCCCATTTTTTATCCTTTCTTTTCTTTCTCTCAGTAATTCGTCCTATCTGTGGTTTTCTCCTGTTTGCGTCCGTCTGTTGTTACCTTTGTTGCCATCCTTCATTCCCATTATGATTAGTTTTTTCTAGATAAGTCAATAATTCGCGAATGGGTCGTTTTCTTTTCCAAATGAATGCTTAAGTTGCAAATCTAATGTTTCATTCATTACAAAACCAGCCCCAAAGCAATAGATTATTGTGATTCAATACTTTCTTACTTCCAAGCTCTTAGTGATATTTTTTAAAGCTTAAACTTATTATTGTTTCTTATTTTCCTTAAACTTGGCATGCTTTACCGGGCTTATACAATAGTTAATGTGTCCGTTTAGAGGCTTTCATCAATATAAACATCGATTTTGAAACTTTTCTCGAGGTCTCACTTCAGTGAGGTTGGTACCTCAGTAGTACGCACTTAAAGTGAACTAGTTAAGATTATATTATGTTTCTCATTTTTGGAACTTATAAATTGGACACAATGTACTGCTGTGTTTCTTTTTAAATGCTCGGCTTAATAAATAACAGAAAACGCCGTTCATTACCTTTGAGGTGTGTATTGTCAACACAGTTAAAACAAAACAAAGGAAGGTTGGCTACTTTATATTTCAAATTAAATTTTAGATTAGAAAGTCCTTAGGACGCAATACTTATTGGAAAAACGATGATTTAGTATAACATCTTACAATGATCTCATGGTGAAAAATTGAGAGACATTGATGACCCTTTAACTTCTCCTTTCTAAACTGAACGCCAAGGAGATGGACTGGATGTTGTTTCCTTGTCCAGATAACACATTTATTGTTATTGCTTGCACATTTTGAATTTGGTAACGGAAAGCACAACATTCTCAGAGCTAGTTTCTTCACAATTTTAAGGACAAACTTTTTCAGCCTCTATTGTTTATACAGCCCTTCACTCATCTTTGTGACAAAACGAACGCTTGATTTTTATACAATTTTAAGCAGTTGCAGTACAGGTAGCAAATTATCAATTCTCATTTAATTTCGCCTATCGGGGAAAGCTAACGCGGTATTCCTGGTAGAACAGCCGTCTGATTGTCCTCCTGTAAACGTGGCTTGGCTCAAGTATCAAGGCAAAATAGAACAAATTAAAGGTTAAAAAGCATCAATACAAAACAGAGAGAAATATAATATAGAATATTGACAATGTCCTTGCATGTGAAAGTGAGTAATTGTAACTAAGTACAACAAACTAAACAAACAAACCCCACTGCCCCGAAACAACATTTTTGACACAACAGCTTGATGAATCAGTGCGTCAAAAGAGGCTTTGGTAGACAGATGTTTGAACGAAGGCTCGCAGTGAATACCAGCTTCTTTAAATCTAGATAATGTCTTGTTGAGAATCCAACAGGTAATCATTGTGAACTTAGAACAGGTGCTTTTTCATTATCACCATCCTATGCGCTAGACATTGTTAAAGCCCTCTCATGGTACTATACAACATAGCCCATGAGTGTATGATAAACTTGATAAAAGCTTCAAGTTGTTATTACACCCTCTCCTATTTTTTTGCTGGTTTCTAGTTTCTATTTTTATAAAATGGACCAGACGAGTCCATTAAACTTTATGTTTTCAAAATAGCTCAGCGTAAATTGCATTTTAAGAGTTTTTTGGAACGAGTCCATCAAATCCTAAAATATCAATTCCAAAGTCATCAAGGCTATATAAAATAAATATTGTGGAACTATATATGAATATATAAGGCCATATCCAACTCTTTTAAAATGACGGCACATTTCTCGAAACAGCGACGAAAATTAATTTTGGAAAGTGAATCTTTCATTTACTTACCACTAAGCTGTTTGACGTGAATATTGCACTGGTAAGGCACTAACCAGAAGCTCATGTGGTAGGTCACAACAATAGTTTATTTTGCATAGGACTACATTGCTAGAACTTCATAAAATAATTCGTTTTCATCAAAATTATTTTTACACCCTTAACATTTATTTGACTTTACTTTTGATATAATCTCTTTTCTCTTTTTTCTCTAAATTAGCTTACGCGCTTAAATCGGAAATGGCCAAACACGACGCAGGCCTTGGTTACCAGTTGTTCGAAAATTTTCTTCGGTAACTTAGGTCGTCCTCAAAACTTTGATATCCTTTTTTATGCAATTATTGGCAACATTTTTCACTAAAAACAGTGTATCCGCCCCAGTAATGAAGCAGAATGATCAATATCATCTATACACTCATTTAAAAGAAGAATTTTACTAATAATTTCATAAAAATTGATATTAAAGTGTTTAAGAGGGCCTTAGTTACCACCAGTAAAAATTCGAACACCTGCTAACCAAGGCCGAACTCACATTTGACCACTTCCTGTTTAAACGCATATTACGGCCTTAGGCAAAATGTACTTCAAGCTTATTCAACAGAAACATCATGATTCTGTTAAGAAGATTAACAGCTTAACTTCGTCTTTCAAATGAGAGTTTTGCCAAAAAACTAAACCTTTCCTCCAATGAGGTTACTTAAACCCGTGCGAGCCATCAGGGCGTAATGGGAATGGCGTGAGCTCGCACGCGCATACCTTTGCACACGCCCGATTTGGCCAAGAAGTGCTGTTTATCGCACGCCTTAGTGAGTCTATAGATCGCAGAAGCTATGAAATCAAAGCTTCATTATATGGACTGCAATGTCAAATAGAAAGATAACTTTCTTTTGCAGTGATAAAAGTAACTTCTTAAAGTCTATTTATCATATGCCATAAAAATCGTAAAAGTCGGGGATCTTCTCGACCCCCGATTCTTATGATAAATCAGACCTTTGGGACGGACAAGTTCACATATGTCGGAAGGATCGTAAATATCGCAACCTTTGACGCCCAATTTACTTCTATTTTGGAGCAATTTGAAATTTAACAAAAAAATTAACGAAAATACCAAAACACATCCCAGTCTACACCAGTCTTGTTTCAGCAGGTTCTCAATAGTAGTAAAAATCCCAGTCGATCGGGGACCGTCGGCGACAAATCAGAAAATTGAACCGTTTCTGACTTTTACGATTCTTATGACATGAGACTGGGATCGTGGGAAACAGATTGGGAGGCATATTTTTGTACGTTCTCATAAATCGGAAGAATCGGGAATCGGAAAAATCCAATGCCCGACTTTTACGATTATTGGAACATATGAGAACTCGGTTTGAATAGAATACGCCTACCTTAACTGGTGTCTGGAAACATTTAAGTACCTCCTTCAAAATGAATGATAGATAATTTCTTTATGTTTGTTCACGGGTTAGATTTCTAAAGTGGCCTTAAAGGCATTTTGTATTCAATCACAAAGAATACCCTATTGTATCCCTTGATTTGACAAGGAATGTAATTAATTGCACGGCTGTATTGTATTCCTTGATTTGACAAGGAGTGTAATTAATTGCACGGCTGTATTGTATTCCTTGATTTGACAAGGAGTGTAATTAATTGAACGGCACTCATTCTCTGTCTGTACATTCAAAAAAAATGTTAGTTTAAAGGAAATAAAGTAATTGTCAACGGACTACAGTTTAATAAAATAGTTAGCTTGAATCAGGTCCTATTCATAGCAACTATTATTCACTTTAGTAATTTAAGGTACTTAATTATGATTTAGCTTGCAGGAGTAAGGTAAGCAGCACGAGCAATTGTTCGTGGTCAGGGGACTAATGTTCATAAAACATTTATGATTTTACTCGTAATATCATTGTGACAAACTATTCTTATCAATGATTGTATGTTTTTGTACAAATCTCGTGGACCGTGTTTGTTTTAAAATAGGTAAGTCAAGAGTCCCTCATGCTGCCCATGGTTAATGATGTTGCCAGAAAAGGCCTTTTAGAGAAAGTCAGCTTTCAAATTTGACCTCTAAACATTTAGTGCCTTTGTAAATGCTGTGGTAGCTCAAGATTTGCTTGGGCTTAAAATCCTATTGAAGCCAAAAAACGTTTGGTAAGATATACTCCAGCCTTTACGTACTTTTTGTTAATTAGATATAATTAACTAATACTACATTTGTATAAGAAATCCCTTGCAAAAACCGTAATGCTGTAAAAATTGGAAAAACAAAACACCTTTTGAAATAACGGGTACAAGAGCACAAGACAGTAGAATGTAAAGGAGAGACAAACAAACAAATAATCCATCATTCAAATCCTACATATTCTTAAGGGACAATTGATCAGTGTGTAATGGCTTGTATTGATAAGTCAGTCAATAACCTCATAAGAATACGAAGCTAACGTGATTGTCCTTGAATTTCAATTTTTCAACATTCAAGTATGAGAGCTCGACCAAGGATTACTCGAGTTTCCTGAAATTATCCTCCCTTTAAATGTTCCAGACAAATGCTACGTGAATACTTTAACTTTGTGTCGGGTTTTGTTCTAGTGTTCAAACGACTCAGTGGTGGATGCCCTAGATGCTCGAGCACCACTCAAAATCCTAATAGTAAGATTTAATGTTTGTTGAAAATGTTTTTTGGTATCAACGGGATTTGCAATGTCTGCCTAATATTCAATGACAAATATTTAGTGTTGTTTCTCCTCTATTCCTTGACCTTGGCAAGAGCAGTCTTCCAGTAGTGAATCTTCATTGCCACTTCTGGTCATTCACATTTGGTTAATCCACGGACCAAATGTATTAAATCGGAGTGAACATAAGCGCTCGAGCACCCTCCGGCCCGAGTTTTGATCATTTTATATATGACTATAACCAATCAGTTGCGGGGCTTGAGCACCCAGGAGTGGAAAGTAGGGCTTTCGATTTTGTGAATGCTCACTTTTGGAGGGGGCACCCCCTATTGTCAAGCGTAAATTAAAATACACGCTTAAGTTGGCAATTGTCGATCGTCGGTCGGCCAGAGTTACCAGGCGATTCAATTTTTATCGTTGGTAAGTAAGGACGTCTTTTAAAAGATTTATGCCAATTTTCATGTAATTATTAGCAAAAGAATTTAATGATAAATTTACGATTTCTATATAAAAGCAACATAGCCCTATTAAGGAGTATTCGATCAAAATTAGTAATACATTGACCATTCAACTTAGGCCGTCCTTCGAAACTTCCGTCATTCCTGTTAATACAACAAACTTTTCATTCACAGTTTGGCCCAGATTAATCTATCATCAATTTATTCAAACTAATTCAAAAACGTAGGCAGCGCTAATTTGTCAGCAGAAGAGATAAGTAAACTTGACTTTTTAGATTGTTTGGCACCCACAAACTAGTAGAATTGGCGCCAGCAATAAAGTAAATTGATGAAAATCATATAAACACAAACTTCTTGCTACAATTTCCCAAAATTGATATCCAAGTCTACAAGGCGGCCTTAGTTACCGACAAAAATTTTCGATATCTGGTAACTAAGGCTGAACTTGTGTTTGACCATTTGCCGTTTAGGCGTATTTCATTGGTACGCCAAAAGGACGTTCTTAAATTATCAGAGACTTGAGCATCCATCAAAACGTAAGCTGGGTCCGTCCCTGTGACGTATACAAAATTACTCATGAAGACTGTATTAAATCGCTTAGACTGTTCTGTTCTTTGATGTCTGTTCCATTACTCTGTTATGCAAATTGCTCGTTGCTTCTACAATAAGAATCATCATTTGTCGCATTTATTAGCACCTCAATACAAATGCTAGATCTACTGTTTTAAACTGTTACATAATTTAGACCTGTATGCAGCTGGTGCACTCGCACTTTATTTCATATTCTGAATTGCTGCATCATTTAAATGCTAGATACAATGCTGCATACAAACTTCATCCGTTTTTTGACTTATTTCATTATCCAGATAGGTTGATTATGTTATTCCTATGATCATGTCTGATCGTTGGGATACTTGTAATTTTTCACGTTTCTCTCCATAGTTCTCGTTGTTCCCATTCCTTGATGCAATCCTCAGTGCTTTTTCTCGTTTGCACTTTCAAATCACTTACCCCGTTCTTTGTGCGTCTCTCTCGTCTCGCTCAGATCCTCAACTTATCCATTTGTAAAGCACGTGGACATTAGTTTTTGCCCGGTGCTGGCATCTGACGGACGATATCGAGTTCAGGGTTGACGCGTTTTTAACTGGATAACTTTTTTAAATGTTTGTTTTTATGTTGAAGATTAATCGATTAAGATTAGGTTATGGGTCATAGATTAATCGATTATGATTTTTTCTAATCGTGAGACCCCAAAGAATCAATAGACTTTCTTTCAAAAGTAAGCTCATAACTTCGCGTGTTAATTGATAATGCTCAAACATTACACAAACACGTACTGTGTCATTGTTCTAAAAACACTTTCCTGTACAATAAAAATGTCAGTACCGTCTACATATTATACAGCCAATCATTTAGCGTAACGAATAATCATGTATATCTATTTCAGATATATTCAGCAATAAACACTGTGTTTTGCTATCCCTCCAACTGCATTCTTTCCTAAATTGATAAACTGTATATTTAAAAAGTTTCCTAAAAGTACAAAATTTACAAGCTGTCTTAAGTAAAAGAAACTTTTGTTCTTTCTAAGTGTCTTGCAAAAGCCATCGGCCTTCCCACCAGTTGCATTTCTGTCAGTTGCATCATCTTCTTCTAGCATATATACTAATGAAATAATAGCGGAATAATAACGAAATAATAAGGAAATATTAACGAAATAATAATGGAATAATAATGGAATAATAATGGAATAATAGTGGAATAATACTGGAATAATAATGAAATAATAATGGAATGATAATCACTTGGGCTCTCCCAATAATGTTTGGTCGTTCATTTTCCCTTTAACGTTTTCTTTCTTGCTTATGATTGGCAATATTCGAACCATATTTCTTATAAAAACGTTGACATATATCTTTACTTTACTTTCTAATGATTCATACTCTAAAAAGTTTCCGGCGAAAAAAGCTTTTTAGTATGATTTTAGCGCAGTGTCGCAACATTTTCAAGGCGATAATCAGGAGATGTTATAAAAGCTACTAACTTTTACAGTATCCAAGCTTGGCTTTATGTCAAAAAAGCGTCCAATTTAACAAATATTTCAAAGGGCCTTAAATTAGATGACAATCGTCTGATTTATGACGTAGCTATCAGACTACCATATTACATATTTAATAGAAGAAACAAGGATCGATCGAATAATTTTATCCAGATCGATCCAGAACTTTTATTGAAAATTTTCTTCTTTTTGTTCTTTACCCAACTATGTCTTTTTCTTTGGTTTTATCGTTAGTGTTGCTAATGCAGAAGTGTCGTGGCCTGGGGCAGGAAAAGCCAGCACTCCCTGTTAAGATGTTTGTTGGATTTGATGGAAATTTTTAGCATAGTTGTCCTTTTCGTTGAGTTCTATTCGTCCATTTTCTTCATTCCATCTGTGTTACCTGCTCTTCTAATGCTTTTCGTATTTACAGCACTACTTAAACAACTATAACAAAATGCTACAAAATGCAATACTATCACTTGGTAGACTAGCTAACCAAACAAAGAAACTGTCTTATGATCTGTGTAGGTATAGGGCGCTACTTCTTCCACAACGACAATAGCCAGCTTTACAATTTATTAGCCCTTGAACCCTGAAATCGTTCGAAACCACTCTTTAGTTTCTCATATTTCGCACTAGGTTGTATTCTTAATAGGTTTCTTTACTTGAGATACACGCACCTCATTCGCAGTAAGATGGTAAAGCCACGTAATTTTTATTCAACGGGTAGCATGAGTGAAACTTGCATCTGGGCTTCCCAAATCTTACTTTGATTCGAAAGCTACGCCATGGCTGAAGGGACGTTTTTATACATAACTTCTACTTTGTAAGAGCCAATTGTTAAGAAAAGTGACATATGTACCTAGAATTTAAAAACATTTCCAACACAATTAAGATTGGTTAAGTTCACGCATGAGAAATAAAGACATACAAAAACTTTGAAATAATTCATTTATATATTGCACTATACTAGCTGTATTTGTCCTGGTATATTGTCAAAGTGAGAAGATAATTTCTGTCCAAAGGGTGTGAAAATATTAAAGGCAAATTTAAAGAAAGGAAACATAACTTTAAGGAGAACATCAGAACAATATTAGAATGGAACGTCTGTAATGAAGGGAAGACAATGGAGTAAAATTGCTGTAAAAGAGAATACACGATGCCTTTTAAATTTTGTCATTTGAGCAGGTTTGCAACTATGCTATTATGGAGACATGTAGCTCATCTATTGGGGCAATATCATTGTTTTGCATTCTAGGGAAACTGTACAGGTTCCATTCTCAATCATAAGAACAAAGGCATGAACAAGTAAAAGAAAAGAAAATATTAGCCGATGTTACGCCAATTCGCAGACTCCGAATGGTTTCGATGATTGGATGGGGTCACATCAAAATGTCTTCTTTGTAACAGGCAAAAAATTATTCAATAGCTTTACTGACACTCTGTAAGACTGCCCATCAGCATTTCATAGTAATTTAACTGTTATGGATGACAAGGACTAGAAGATAAACTTACCTTATTCCAGACTTTACTGGCAATGCATGTCTTTCGCCAAATTTTGTTAATCAATCAACATTTTATTTGTAGTACGCCTGTTCAACTGGATAATACAGCACAAACAAAGGTAACTTTACAACAATTTTTGTCAGTTTTTGGAAGTTGCAAAACAGTTATGCATCATGGAGAAAAGCAAGACTTTCTCGGTAAAAGAAAAAGTAACGGCAGAGGATGCCAGATGGAAGCTTTTGACCATGCTGCTCATTTTATTGCAGTGAAGAAGTGTAAATGGGAAAATTTTCACGTTGCAGTTGACAAAGTGGTATTGTATATGATTGCTTTTTATGCATTGGCGAATTGTCGCAGATTTTACATTGCTTGATTGAGAGATATTCGATTCCGAGAAGGATATACCAGACCACTCATATATAAATGTAACAAAGCAATACCAAAGTCTTGATGTACAAAGTTCAAGCATGAGGAATGTTCGTTCATTTATACTTATCTTGGTATGAAGGAGTTTTCACTAACTAAAGCCTCATCTACATCAAATGCAGCGAAGACCCTACCCAGCTTGAGCGTACAGTAGCTGTCCAGTGGGGTCAGAGAATCCCTCCTAACGTCTAAACCTATTGAGCCATGACAGAAAACCGGAATCTGATGCTTCAAAGTCCAATGTAGTGGCTAGAATTTTCCTTCTCCCAGATGAGATAACTAGTCTGACTGTCGAGGCCTTTTCACCTAAAAGAACTGGTTTTATGGCACCAGCGACCCGCCTTCGCTCTTTTTTCTGTTAATAGAAGCAGCTTCACCTTGCTAATAAAGTCATACGAGCAGACCAGGAGCTACTAGTTGTCAAAGGCTGTTTAAGCCGCACGCGACATGCCAGCGCTTTATGGATTTTGGGAGCTTATGCACACTACCAACCTCGGCGTGGAGAACTTTGGGAAATGTACACAACATATTAAGATAATATTTAGGTGATAATATTACAATATTATAATTATCTGATTTGGAAGGTCGTAGCTTTAGGATTTATGCATTCTAGATTTTTCTTGACTTTGCAAGTGATGTAGTCCTTTGGGTTGTTTTTGTAATTTAATTCCTTTTACATGTTTGTTAGCGAAGAAACATACACAAGCCCTGTTCACAAGCGAGCGACGGAAGTTATCATTTCTTTCATCACTGTCTACTGTTCAGCACCTGGTACGTCTCTCACAATATCCCTCCTCGAGAACCAATAATCTATCGAAATACGGCCTTGCAGTTGTCAAGATTG
>JANTCA010067275.1:0-15908 GCA_024741275.1 Chironex yamaguchii | reverse complement strand
CATATACTTTCCTTTCTGACGTTTCATACTCTGAGGAGTGTCAGACGAAAAAAGCTTTTAAGTATGATTTTAGCGCACTGTCGCAAATTTTCAAGTTGATTTTCAAGTTTTGTACCACAAAAAGATTGTTCAACTATTTATTTACCTAGACATCCATCCATCTTTCAGTCCACGTAATTAACTAAATGATTAACTTACTAATTAAACATCTATCTATCTATCTACCTACCTAACTAATCTCTCTTATATCACCTTCTGTGCATTTAAAAATCATGCATTTTTCAAATCTGACCATTTCAGGGATAACCATTATTACTTAAAATGAACAAGTTTAACAAATAACAGACAGACTCAACAATGTCAAAGACACTGTATGCAGATAAATCGAGAAAAAAGTATAGTAATGGAACTGGTACCTGCGATAGAAGGAAAAGAATCAATATAAACATAGGAGAGACAAGTTTTAGAACAAGTGAAAATTTTCAAGTCCCAAGGAGCTACTGTCATTGAGGTCGCAACAAAAGAAATAAGAATTTGTCAAGTCACGGCTGCAGTTGCTGAAACTGAGCAGTTTGGAAGACGTAAAATATAGCAGAAAGCATGGAAATAAGGCTAACCAGAGCAAAAGTAATCTCCATTCTATGAATAAGGAAGTTCCAAAATGCTTAGTTGAGATCATCCAGCAACGAAATTTGAAATATGTTGCACTTTAAATGAGGAGGGTTCATTCACTTGTGGCCAGGGTCAATTAAGGAAAAGTCAAAGGAAGGAAAGGAGACAACGAAGAAACTGGCTAGATGACTTGCAAGACTGGATCGGATATGGGATAAATGATCTGAAGAGGCTAACTGGCTGCAGAGAGGAGTCGAGGAGTGGTGTGTAGCATGGGGTCTACCCACGGACAGCGAGGCCAAGAACCTGACCATGATGAATAAATATAGCTGAAAAAATTAGCGTAAGGTAATAAGCATCCCTGCTCTTAAACAACGACATGTAGTATGTCAAGCTCCAGCTCACAATTCTTGTCTTAGGCATTACGTCTGTTTAGAGACAAAAATCTATGGACGAGAAGTGACCTAAAGACCTGCATAAACTAATGACAAATTCATAAATGACAAATGGAAAAACGAGGCAACAGCCTACGGCACCACCGTCATTTCGCGAAATCTTAGTATCTGAATAAAATCAGAATGCTGCATTTCTTAAGTTAAACAAAGAAAATAAATAAAGTTAACTCGTGAATAATCATGGCTGTATAGCTACGTGTGCAGTAGTCATTTAAATGTCATACTTGGTGGCTGCGAGGAGTACAAAAGCATGCACTGCCAAGATAAATATTATAATATTGAGACATTTTGGAAAACAAAATCATAAGGCTACCTCAAAAGGCCGTTGTGTGGGTTTCATATACTTGATGACATAGATGTAACAGGAGTTATTGCAATTAAGTTTTAAGGTTATCAATGGTACAAGCGTTAGCTTACTCACTGCGCATGCGCTATCGGTCCTTAGGTCTGTATTAGTGACTGAAGGATCCATCAGAATCTTGCACAACACATTACTAAATGCAACGTCAGCCAGTTTTCTTCATCTTAGTCAGAATAGCGTGATTGTCAATGCGTGTATTCAAAATTTTTATCATAAACTGTTATTCTTGACCATTCTTTTACTTTCACCACTAAACGTGTCACACACCAGATTACCTTTTCACCTCTATTTAAGACAACTGTATCAGTTGATAAAGCAAAACAATGCAACAACAATAGCTCTTTTCATGGCATCAATAAAAATGTGAAACTTACACGATGACATAATTAGACACCATCTTTTCAAAAGTATTTTTTGTTTTCAATGGATAGACTAAATTGCTTGCTGCAGTATTAAAATGGGCAATACTAAATACTATAGAGATGTGCATGCTTCAAGTGAGTCAAAGGAAGGTGTGTTGCATGCAGGTGATACTGAATGCAGAATTTTGAATGAGCTATAACACCCTTTAACTTGTGGCATAGATTAAGTCAATTTAAGTGGTGAAAAAGGAAACAGAGCAATCCTAATTAACTTAACCAATTAAAGAAGGGTGTCCTATAAGAAGTGTCATTTTCTTTTCCTCATGGCAGACAGTATAGGTGTTATATCATCATAGAAAGGACAAAGAAAGAAGCAATGCATGTCTAATTCATACGTAGCAATTACTACCCAGGATACAAACATCACTATTTTGGCTGCTTATAATTCACTATACCATACCTGCTTCCCTATATCAAGGGGGGCACATGGCCATATCCTTGATCATATGGCCCTTGCTTCTGGTCAAAACAAGCAGGCAAACTTGCACATACCATCCAGGCAGTTTTAAGGACAGGCACTATTACGAATAAGCAAACCACAACAATAATTTTCTTTAAAATACCACTGTGAGCACATATGCAGCAAAATAACATGAGTGGGGAATTCTGGTACACAGAGGAAAGGTAAAAGGAAGAAAACACTAAAAACTACCTTTGCAAGTAGTGATTATATTTACAACTGCATTTTTGTACAAGTAAAATATTTTCATAACAAGCGCATCACACTTTTGCCTACTTTAATTCGTAAACAAAAGTACACAAGTATAGCTACTACTTCTTACAAAGCGTCTACACATTTACCTGTAAGATTCTGCCTCTCTGAACATATCAATATTCACAGCTATGAAACAGCTAATGGGTATGTAACAGTGGAACTTGTGAAAACTGGTAAGATCCCAGCCAAAGATGAATGCATAAAAGTGTAAATACATCTGTAAGTAAATCTAATACTCACAAAACTATACAATCCGAATTTACACAAAGAGAATCGAATGCCAACTATAGAAAAAGGCTCTACATTTAATTCAAACAAGATGTGCACCTCCAAACTAGGATCCATACATATACTGAGAGATGAGGAATTACAGCAATTGCCTGAGGCACCATAGCTTCACTAGTGACCCAGCATCAAAATGGTTATCACTAATGTATGATGATATTATGCCAGCTACAGCTGTTTCAAATACTTCAAGGACTACAAATATGGAAGCCAATTAAAGGCCCATTTTGCAATTGTTTTTCTGAAAGAATCAAAAATTTGAAAACAGTCCAGTCAATGTCCCTTTGGTTAAACTTAAAAGTTCGCTCGACCAATACAGTAAGACCTACTTTCTTACAGAAATGCTATGTTTACAATTTACACTTCAAAATGGTTTTCAATTTTAATACAACTTTAAAAAACCAAGGTGTTTTTTACTCTAATCATAACAGTCTTCCGTTTTAAAGAAAAATGGACCTTAATTTCTCATTTGCCACAACAAGGCTTAGCTTGTTACAATATGTACTTCATGTGCAGCAAGTAAAATTTAAATCCAATAATAACTGCAATAAAAACTTGGTTGAACTGCTAAAGACTTCAAAGTGGACCTAAATGGAACTCCACACAAGCCTTTTACAAATGGTATTTCAATTGGTTAACCCTTTCCTTTCACAAAATAACAGACCTTTGCTTAATGAAATCAAAATGGTTAAGGTGTTGACTCAGAATAGCAGCAATATCCATGCAAACATTTGAAACAATTGACCCTTGAACTTTAATTAGTTTGCAATTGTTATTTTGCACAACAATTACTCAATGACATACCAAAACATACTAAAAGATGGTGAACATCAAAGATTTGTTTAAAAAGCAAAGCAGGTATGTATATGACCAGGATATTGACCAGGAAGCAACAAAAAGAACCATCAAAACTGCAAAGTTGCCACCCCAAATACCAAAAATTACATAATAGTTTAACAGATACAGCTATACTTAAAAAATACTTGATGATTGAATTATTCAATGCTAACTGATTAACAAGACCTAAAAGTAAATCAGTAGGCCATTAACATAAATACACACTGCCTATAACAAATCTTGGGTTGGCTAACGGATGATACCTCCTACGGTACTTTTCTGTTATGGTACTTTACTGCTTACTGTTTCCATAATCTCACATTGTCAGGGCATGAGTCATCCTATTGAAAGAAGAGACAAATGAGTGTCTTATAAGGATCTCAACTGAAAATCATCATTAACCAGATTTTAGTAAAATCACACACACAGAAAACACTCCACCATGAGCAAAAGACATTTGTCTATTCAATCATCAAGGCACCTATGTATCCAAACTACTAAAATTTCAAGTGTAAAAACAAATATCGCTGAAAATACTTTAAGACATTGAAAGACTAAATTTGTTCTAATTTGTGTCGCAATGACAATAAATTAAATCAAATCTATTAAGCTAATAAAGTTAATGTTTTGACATCAGACATGATACTTATACCACTTTCATCACACAAAATGTACACAAGCATATGAAAATAACACATCTAACTTTATCACTATTTACATGCTTCCACAATTGAATAAATCAAAACTGAGAACTGTGGAAAATGATACAAAACTGAACAAAATGATCTCTCACATGTTCTTATTAAAGCCAATCATTAACATTTGCTTTACAGAACATCTGATCAGCAACGTGTAAACTTTAATAAAAACCAATGAAACTTGCGCATAAAAGGAGAGACACAAAATTGATTATATAGTGACACATGTACTAATAAACTATGTTCCCATCATTACTCTTTTACATACCCAGCAGAACTTTGCCAATGTCCAAGAGTTGAATCCTCTTCCTCGATGCCTTCCATTTCAAATCCTAGCTCCTCATCAATCATGGAGTCACCTGACAAAACACTTGCACTAGAAGACAATAAACAGGGATAAGTCTTTGAATGGGTATCTGTTTAAATAAAGACATTTTTAATTTGTTTAGTATTTAATACAACTGGTGCATTCCACTTCTTTTATTTGTCAAAACCCTTAAATACAAAACCCAATACTGATATCCTTTTTAACATCATGCTAATTAGTAGTGATCCATTGGTAATACTACGGTCTACACTCACAAGGTAACACAGGCATTTTCACAGCTGTGAAACCTCTTTATGCATTGTGCATAACAGGAATTATTTAACGTCCAAATGCTAAAACAAAAGATAAAACAACATACCAACCAAAACAAAAGATAACAATGACAAAACATGTATGGGAGATTTATATGCGAGTAGCATGCAACACTACACTTTTGAAATCCTCCATTTTAGATTTCACAAAGGTATAGTAAACAATGATACACACAAACATGAATTCAACAAAAATGTCATCAATTAAAACAGATCTTATTAAAGGAATAACAACTTTGAAAAAACTACTGATATGGCGTACCTTGATGCCCTACAGTTGAAGAACAAAATCCTTTTCATTTTACGGTTAAAGAAGAAATAATTGAATGACCACAGACTCCCTTCTTCACCAAAAGGATCTGATTCTAAATCTGGATTATAACTGAAGGAATGAAACAAACACGATAAAGAATAAAATTGAGAACAATAAATAAATGATCTGAACAAACTAATGCATCAACATACACATATATATAGGCTTTCATGGGACGATTATGGCAGGAGTGCTGACTATTGCACACCTAAAGACAACCAGGCATGTGGTGGCACATAGCGACAATAAATTAATCTGGCCATGCACACCTGAGAGGCTGCAGGCATGTGCCAGGGATTGCACCCCTTTCCCATGGAAGTCTATATATATAGAAGAGATTGAAACAAAAATGCTTAAGTGTATTGTGTGACACAAAGAATATTAGACAGAAAAATCACATTGGAATAAGAGGAAAAGAATGCTAGTGCTTTGTACCAACAGTGATTTAGCCAAATGCTAACACAGTTTATAGCCAAATGCTAACACAGTTTACAGCCAAATTTCAATGTCTGAATCTGATAATTCAGACCAAAGATGATCAGAAATTTATTCAAGTGGTTCTAACTGCTCGTAAAGTACTTTCAAAGTCCTTAGTGTCCGGAACCAAAACCTAGTGGTACTTAAAGTAGAAATTCATCAATTTTTTTCTTGTTTTGGTTTAAACCTTCACCTGCGTCAGATATATGTAAAATCTCAACAGACACAAGTCCTTTGATAACATATTTGTTAAGAGTGGAGCATTACCACAATAGCTGCAGTAACTAAACCAGCTAAACAAACTCAACTTGCAATCCTTAGACTCAACAGCTAACACTTAAATCTCTTTGACATCATGACAGAAAGGTTTGGTGAAGGACTTCGAAAGTCTTTGGTATCATGAGCCAAAGCCCAGTAGAGGGTAAAGGGGGAATTCATTAATTTTGTTGCATTATTTTTTTGGGGGTGGGTCAAAGTTACAAAGTTTACTAAGTAAGGAGAAAGTCACTGGCCTTTTTATTGTCAGGGAAATACTGGGATATCACTACTTAGACTATACACACATTCAGTGAAAATACTGCAAAAAATGCATGCCACAATCCCAATCTTTATTAAAGCATGTACACTTGATAATAAACAGATGAATCTTTAAACAGTAATCTTGTAAATTATTAAGTCAACTCAAAAGTGGAGTAAGACCAACAGATGAAACCTTGCATACCTATAAATGTCACAATCCTGTAGGTCAATCTCCTCATCAATACTTGTCCACATCTGAGGACATAGTTTTGCATAGGATTCACCCATTGCACTTGACAAGTTGCTATTTACAGAGTTGACAACCCAAGAGAGATTTGGTTCTTTACTGAACTCATCTGACTTAGCATTGCTGAAATCATAATCAGGCTGAAAACTAGCATTAAGGGTTGCAATTAAATAAAATAATGTTTTTCTGCTGCATGTTGCAGGTAAAATGGGGCTGCCTTCTTCCCCATCAGAACTTTGACTCCTTGTCCTTGATCGAGGGTGGCTTCCATAAGATGGTGAAATACTGAGAAGCTGAGATTCTGCCAAAGACAATGCTTGCAATTCTCCAGGGCTATGTCCATCTGCATTCAGGAGTTTGTATAGTTTCTTATCCTGACCAGTCATTTTACACGAGTAACTTTCAATGCTGCAACAAAACAAACGTAAATTTCAAGAACAAAAATGCAATAAAAGAGAAGAGAGCAACAGCATAACTTGGCGTTAATGAAATCAGCAAACAACGCAACTATACTCGCTACATTCTATTAAATACTGGGTGTCTGCTGCTGAGGTCAGCAGTTCAGAGGAAGTGATAAGGGCATACAAGAGATACTTCTCAGCATAGGTGCAATCTACTTTTTCCCAACAGCCACAAACTGAACATATATGTGTATTTATCTGAATAAAAAGTCTAGAAATACAAAGTTGGGGTATACGAAAATTGGCATTTCAGGTACATTAAACGACAACTCAGGTACTACTTGCTCTACTACACAAGATCAATTGGGTATAAAGTCAAACATGGTTGACTGTCGACATGGTCTTTTATTCGGACATGCGATAATGTAACAAACGTCTAGTTTATTGGTTACTAGCCCTATGGACTACATCTTTGTGCATCTTTTCAGGAATATGGTCATCAAAACGAGGGAGGGGTACTTTCCGTAAGCCTCGTCTTCCTGATACCAATATCGTTTGGGCTTGAACATAATTTGAATAAAGCAACTTATGAGGTCACGCACGCATAGCACCTTGAAAACTTTGCACATCACAATTTGAGCGCCAGAGTAATCTTACTACTACTATACCTTCCGAGGATCTTTATATTCTCCACGGCCAATGAAAGCGCTGCACTAATCGAGTCCAACTTTGAGTTTTCCAAAAGTTTCATTCTGTCTGACTCGCTGCTTCTTTGGAAATAACTTGTTGGTATAAATTATCTTGGTTTCTCTCGTACTTCAAAAATCCGGGGCACCGTCCTCTAAGGGAACTATACAGCAGCCGTTCTTCAACAAAGACAAATACACGCCTGTTTACTGCCAAAGTGAAACGAGTATCGGCGCTAACCAACTTCTTGTTGCACAAAGTTGATAGGATATACTAGACGAGGTAAACAAAAAACTGTTCCAACGTTTACTGATATAACTGTGATTAAAATGGTCCCAAGAAGACATTCGACGCAAATGATAAGAACCTCCACACTTCATGTTAAACTGACTTGACAACATCGAAGAAATAGACCAAATGCCAAAGAAAATGGATCCTGAAGAAACTTGTTTACAAGAGAAAATCACTAGGTTCTCAAGCAGAAACTTGTCGATCAATTTATCACTATAACCGACAGAAAATCCTTATTTTTTGTTAACTTTTGTCAGATTCCGACTACAATAATTAATACAGTCGAGTCACGATCTAAAACAGTAAGGTTCAGGTTACTTTCCAACCAAAAAATTTTTCGCTCTGATATTTTTTTCTGTGTTAGTTAAAAATGGCGCCTGAAAACAAAACCGAGAACAAATAATTACCTAAACATATCCCACAATGCCATTTGCAGAATTTTAGGACAATACTATGACTTCTGTTTCGACTATGACGCAACGTCTATTTACAACTTGCACCGATCAAGTAAGTCACCATAAAACAAAATATAAATCAAAGCACTCCGAGAGCGCAAACCTCCGCCAAACATACTGTGATTCAAATATATTGCAAATCCTGCAGAACCTTTTCGGAGATTGTCCTGCAATTTTTCCTTTAGTGCCTTCACCATCTTTTGTGAAGTTATATGCACAAATGCAAAAAAAAAACCCTGTCAGATCTCACAATGTTAAAGAATCCTTTAAAAAATTCTTCAATCCAGACGGTGATTCGGAACATCCCCAAATTTAATCATTTGTTCCTTATTCTAGGTCAGACTTTTCCTAAAATCTTCTTCAAAGTCCATCCATAAATTTTTGAGCTATCTTCCTTACGAACAAACAGACAGACAAAAAGACAAACAATCCTTGCAAAAACACAACCTCGTGGTCGAGGTCAATATAGAAACCATCTCGTTTTATAGGAATTTGTGTTTAAATATACTAAATTAATTATGACGTCAATATAGATGCTATCTAATTTTATAGGCATTTGTGTTTCGAGGTACTTAACTATGACGTAAAATACACAAACACTGATATGCCGATGAATGACAGAAAGAAAAGGAGATGAAAACCTAGTTATTTCAAAATTACAAGTATAAACCTTGCTTAGCTCCAGTATGAACAAACCTTCAGGTACATAAAAGTGATTAATATTATCTTCCTGTATAGCTTCTGCCTTAGAGATTATGTAGGATGCTGAGCTTTCTCTTAAGTAAGTTCTTTTTTACTTTACATAAGTTTAACGTTATCCTGATGTGCATGGCATTAGAAACTAAAGATTTCATTTAAAACATCTCATTCTAGATCAATGATATCTTTAGTGTTATTTCTCCTAAATTTTGGGTTCTTAATGGCTGCAGAACTTGAGCTGTTTTATTAGCGTTTATAAGGGAGGAGCTGTTAAAGTTAAACCGTCATGTGTCGGATAATCAAGAAAGATAACAATCTCCCTTACATGCTATAGGTTGCAACATATTCCTCACTTTTATAATCTACTCATTAAGTTTGGTACGTATAATGCAACTCACCAATTGTGATAACGGCAAGTTTTGCTTGGAGGGGCATTCCTCCGATTTGGCTGCAACAAAAATATATCTGTTTTGCCTGCCCTTTTTTTTCCTTTTTAAATGTATCCGACAGACCTCTCCAATCACTTAAAAGTTGGCCAAAACCTTGGTCGAACAAGAAAAACACCAAATTATTACTAACAGTAGCAGAAAGTTATCTGATTTTTTTAAGTAACAGGCTTTTAAAGAATAATGTAAAATGTGGTAATAGGGAATGCAAGTGAGGATAAATGTCAAGGGTCAACAATCAAGTATCTAGGTGCTACCCTCATTGAAGATGGAAAATCAGAGACCTAGGTCAGAATAGCGGCCAAAACATGTGCTGACAATACAGAAGAGCTCAAGTGCCGAAGATTTCGAAAATATTTTCAAAAAAATGCTTTGGTAAACATATCATCAACTATTGCAATGACCTATTCTACCAAATAAAAGACCCATGGAACTCTATGGGAATACAATGTCAGTGTTTAATCTTATCTGATGCTTTTCATATTCTAATATGATATGACTGGATGACGGTTTTTCAACTCGGTCTTCATGGAACAATTTTCCATCTTAAAAAAGTGCCGACAATTTTTTTTCTCTTTTCATACTTGGCTGCGGACGTTTGGCGACGTTTGCTGTGGACGAATTTTGTGACTGTAATACTTTGGGAGCAGATGCCCCCATGACACCCCACAGCTCCATCCCTGAGTATAGGACAAGCCACAAGTGCAACTGTCAGACTGACTAGCATGTGGAAGACAAAACATTTAAAGATGAAAACAAACCTAAAATGTTTGAGAGCTGTTGTCATGTGTACCCCTATTTATGGTCGTGAGAGTTGGACACTGAGCACGAGTTGTCAAAGGAAGATCGAAGCATTTTAAATGAAATGTTGTAAATGTCTTTTGGGCATTGGCCGGAAGAAGAAAGGGCTAATGAATATGTGATGAACAAAGTAAAGGTTATATAAGAACGCCCGGAATACTCCGAAACTTTTGTGCATACAAAGGATGCCAAGCGGGAAAGGAAGACCAACGAGACAACGGGAAGATGAGCTGATGACAAGCTGATGAAGACTGATGAAGCGTTGACAGGATTTTCTGACAGACTTGAAGAAAAGAATTATCAACAGAGATCAATAGAAGGGTGGATGTGGAATAAATGGGTGCGTTCACTACCACCTTGGCTAAGGAAATGAAGACTTACAGTAGTGTGCTTTCGATGTTGATATAAAGTTCGTATCTCAAATTGCAATCTCGTAGCCACAGTATTACTTAAGGCTGGATTCTCAGTAATCCAAGGTCCATTTATAGACCTGCTTATATGACCATAATTCCTGTGAGTTCCAGGAATGAAAGTGAAACTTGCTATCATTAATTTTAGATACAACTAGAACGTAGTAAATTCCTTTTAGAGCACGGTAGTATAATAGTGCAAATAAGAGTCAGGTTAGTCTCACTGCTTGTGCAAATACAGTACATCCTTAGAATTTCCTGCACACTTTCAGATTAACAGGTGCTGTTCATGTAATCTGCTTTCCATGTTCCTGAAGCAAAGGACAAAGGTTAAGTTGTCCAAGTCTGATGTGACAAAGTGCCAAGTAGAGCCATGCAAAACAGCCGTGCTATTGAAGGTGTGCAAGGGTGGAGCGAAGAATGATGATTTCATACTAAATTCGTGTTTTAACTATATATAGGTCATTCTCAAAAAGAACTCAATCCACTGCATACGTGTCTAACAAAATGAATTGAAAGTTTATGATATTATTTTATTCATCCTAACACTTTACATTTATCAACTTTTTTTGCAAGGTAACGCTCGCGAAAATGTCTTGTGTTTTTGTGGTCAAGATTTGGAATCAAATTCAGTTCAGCATTCAACAGGATCAAGGATCTATGCCTACGTCTTCCCCTTGTGGAGTGTAACTTGTTTTTTACTAGCTTGACCTTTAAAAACTCACCGCTTGTAGATCTAATTGGGAGTGTAACTCTGTACAATGAAAATAAGTTCGGATGATCTGTCTGTAGGTAAAATGTGTTGAATACTATTACATCCATGAAGAAGCTCTCATGGTCCAAGGCTGCATTTGACATAGCCGAGGCTTTCGTTAGACAGAAACCCTTCAGACCAATATACGTTTAAATGAACGGACATTCCTCATCCTTGAGCTTTCGTACCTCAAGGCTTTGGTATTGCTTTGTCACATTCATAAATGAATCGCCTAATAAATCCTTCTCAGCATAAAAGATCTCTTGATTAACCAATGTAAAATCCGCAAGAATTCGCCAATACATCAAGAAAAGTTCATTTATGCAAAAGACCACTGTGTCAACTGCAAGACGAAGGTACTCCATTTATACTTCTCCGCTGCAATAAAATGAGCAGTATGGTCGAAAGCTTTCATCTGGCATCCTCTGCCCTTACATTTCCTTTTATCAAGAAAACCTTGCTCTTCTAGCCCTTTCTTCATGCATGACTGTTTTGCAACTTCCAAAAACTGAGTAAAATTGTTGTGAAGCTAACATTGCCCGAGCTGTGTGTAGGCGTAATTTGGTTGACTGTTTTATATTACAAATAAGACGACAAATGATCTGTAATCGACAGAGTTCCTATGAACAGCTCACCGCCATTTTTCCAGCGTGTGAATACAATAATCGGAAAAGTTGTCATCTTGTACAAAGAGTTTCTTGCGTGACCACCATCTTTTCATCGAGATGCACTGTGCATTGATGTGATATTGGCTGATATTCGTTCTCTTTTACTGGTACATAACTTTGTTCTCGTGATTTAGAAAAGAAGCTGTACAGCTTCTCTACAATGCAAAAGCGATACTTCCCCAATAGATGAACTACAAGTCTCCATAATGACGTGGCAGCAAATCTGATCAAATGGCTAAATGTGAAGTAATTGTGGATTCTCTTTTTGAAACTACATTTCACTCCTTTGTCCTCCCTTTCCATTACAGACGTTCCACTCAAGATTGTCATACTGTTATTTCTAAACTTCTAAACTTGTCTTTGGCGTTTTCACAATCGCAGATCTTAAAGCTTCTTGTACCCTTGGGACTGAAAATTGGCCACTCAGCTTGACAGTATACCAAGATAAGTATACAGCTATATTTCTATACAAGTATATTGGTATATAAATAAGAGCATTATTCCAGTTATTGCATATCTTGATTTTACATGGGTAAATCTGCCCATTGTTATGTTTTCCACTTTTTTAAATTATAAATATCATACGCCACTTTTTGTTGACAATTAGCTTACGATGTAGAATTTATGTATGAATAAGGTTTCTCTTGCAATGGCGTAGCTCAAAATAAGATTTGCGAAGCCCAAATCCAAGTTTCAATCATGCTACCCATGAAATAATATGGCTCTGCCATCTTGATGCGATTGAGTTACATGTATCTCAAGAAAAGAAACCTACTTAGTATAGAATCTAGTGAAAAATATGAAAAACTAAAGTGCTTCCGAACGTTTTCAGGATTCAATGGCTCATAAGTACAAGGGATACTTAAAATTGTAAATCTGGTTATTATCTGGTCTTGACCGAAGCGCCAAGGTCTTACGCTGCCATCGTCATAAATTATAGACTGGAAAAAAAGTGACTTTTCATTGAATTAACCAAACGATAAAAACACCTGGCTTTTATGGTCAAAATCATTCTCCTTCAGGAAAATATAAAGTGGAAAGGTTGGTTATCTAACAAAGGCATGTGGTCTTCAAATTAGTGTTCCCTTCCCCTTTCAATAATTACGCCTTAAGTTCAGTTCATACTTTAACCCTTTGATCTCAATGTTCATGAATTCTTTTTATACACGCAATTTTCTACTGTGACACAAGACCTGGAGGAAAAGAGATTCTGATTCAGAATTCGTGCTCCTCAAAGTTACCCAAGTCTGCAATGTGGCTTAGAGTCTGAATGGGTCCATAATAAGGAGTGTTGATGCCCCTGTTGTATACATCCCATAAGAGAACGTGTCGGAAATATCTCAATTTCATTGCCCTTAGGTACTGTGGGTCAGTATCAGTAGGGGCTGGTGGTGGGGGGACACCATGGGCATTGCCCCACCATTCAAAAGCAGAGAAGGTCTTCCATATCCAATTATTTTCTGAATTGACAAATTTTGTCACTCCTAGTCATATCCAAGAACGATTTTCCGTGATTTTCCATTGTCTTTCTCTGCAACGCCACTGTCAACACATGTCAAAAGTTATCTGACGGTTGGCTAGAAGCAGACCGCAGGGCTGCATTCTACTTTTTCTGTAGTGTTTGACCGTGATCAGCAAGGGCAAGATAAAATTCACCCGAGAATTTGGCATCTGGGCATGCGTAGTTCATACTGACTGTATGTACGACATCAGACGATTTTCCCTCATTTCAGGGGCAAAATTGAATTCGCCCGTTATCTCAAGAAATCACAGGGAACCTCGTGTGCAAAACCTTCAGCTCGTTGTTGTGAAAACATCAATATAGCGCCCCACTTAAGAAATTACTACCAACCGCCACTGGTCAGTATCCAGTCGTTAAATTTCTGAAAAATAAACTGCTTTGTTATAAAACTAGGCAAAACGGGGCCTCCTACGGTTTATAACTATTTGTTCGTGATCCAAACAAGGTATCTTTAAACGTACTAACTGGTAGGACATAAGTCACAGGAGCCCCTTGTCAATTGTCCAAGCAGTTAATAAATATTAAGGATGTAAATCACGAAGAAGTACAAAAACATATTCAATGTCTAACAAAGAAATTAATCCTTTTACCCAATGGAGTAATTTTTTTGATTTTCCTCATAAACAAAACAAAATTATTGATTATAATTGCAAAAATGCTGATTTTATTATCCACAAATAAATGTAGTTCGATACCTGAAACATATACTGGCAAAATTTGGAGACCGTTTGGCTATATTCCTCAACAGCAAGAAACCCTTAAGAATACTCTCCTAAACATGTGATTCAGTTACGTTGCGAGGAAATGAAGGACTAAATTATAATAAAGATAGTGTCACTGTTTTATATTGAAGATCGCTGTCAAGCTCGGTAGGAACGTTAGATTTGCAGTCTCGAGACCTGGGTTCTACGCTCTAGTAGTCATAACCATACCTTAATTTCTGTACAAAACTCAGTAACTAATTTACTAAACTAACCTCACTAACCACGCTAATCGACAAAATAACACTGAACAGAAAGCAAAAAGATGACGATGCGAACTAGTTCCACAGTGAGTATCTCCGGGGTCCCAATTAATACGATCGATAGCTGATGATCCATCAAAGGACCCATTCAAGTTTAACCAATTTACTGATAAATGGGACGGGAACTGCCTTAGCTAGCACTTGAACATAGAAGTTTTCGGTTCACATGCAATTAATATTTGAAATAAGCTACGGAGTCATTGTCTTTAACAATCGTTTACTCAGATAAGACGACACCAGATCTAGTTAGAACTATACAGAGGTTGCCGTCTCAACTGTGTAACAGTCTCAAAAATGAACCTTAAGATTTATATTGGCTTAGTGTGGAAGCAAAATACAATATTCATCGCACACGGACGATTTACATCCATAAAGGTTACCATATACGTATGCTTTCCTTCCTGGTGATTCATACTTAAGAGTGTTAGACGAAAAAATTTCTAAGTATGTTTCAGTGCAATGTCGCAAACACATTTTATTCTCCGTTGCCGTCACATTGAAAAATTTAACTCACCATCAAGAGTCCATTCCGCGTAAAAATGAGGTAATATAGCAAGAAACTTAATCGCGACCTTCACATACAAGACATCACGTCCACTAAATGTTGGTACCCAAAGATAACACATCTCCATATTTCAACTTCATCTGTAAGATTTCCTACTTTGAGGCATTACCACATCCTTGCACGAGACCCTGCGTTAGTATCGAGGTATCAGTCGAAGAGCATTGTAACTAGTAACAAGTAGCTTCTACCAAACAAAGCAGAAGCGATGAGATAGAGCAAACAATGTAATGACTACTTCCAGGAAATGACCAAAAAATGAGTTAAGGTAGGTGAAGAAACTTGCAGTTGCTATAACAAGAAAATCATAATGACCCTAACAATTACTTAATGACTTTCAAGATATGAGCATCATCAAGTCTAAGTACGTGTGGAATTTGTTGCCGTCGTTTTCACTCACTCAGGTAGTACTCTATCAATACCAACATAAAACAATTATGTACGTATGTATGTATGTATGTATGTATGTATGTATGTATGTATGTACATGTATATATATGTATGTATGTATGTATGTATGTATGTATGTACATGTATATATATATATTATGTATGTACAAACATACATGTACATATATATTTTATGTATGTATGTACATGTACATACA
>JANTCA010067264.1:2103-15909 GCA_024741275.1 Chironex yamaguchii | reverse complement strand
GGTTTGGTTTTTTGGGGGGTTGGGGGGGGTGGGGGGTAGACGAGATAAATTTTCAGGGCCCGGACCTTGACAAGGACCCGTGACAACTTTTGCTAATTCTAAACAATTTTAATCAAGATGCTTGTCGGACGCTCATTTATGAATCATTTAGCTATTTGCTTGTTCTCCAAGTTTTTTCTATCGTTTAGTTTTGATTCAATTGATTTTGAATACATTGTTAACCGATTTGCATAAATAAAAGCTCGTCACGTTTTATTTTATTTCTTATTTTAGCCTTATATTGTCATGGTCATGCTGCAGCATAATTTCAGTAGTTCCAAAGTTTTCTGTCTTTTCGTCTTTAGCTCAGTAGAAAAGCCATCAAGTTCGCTGACCATGTCCAAGAATTCGAGTCGGTCTACGTATAGTTTAGTATATAGCACGTTGAATAAGAACGGTAGATAACTTGCGGACCAAGCATCAATGCCCACGGATTACAGAAATTAGTAATATTTATGGAGTTTAACTATTCTGTCAAAGCAATTACTTTAGTTGTCCAGACGTTGGGGTTATGATCCAACCGATATAAGACAAACCTTTCTTCCAAAAACGTGAACTGACTGGTCCATTTATATAACGCCTAGAGAACAAAACAAATAGTCAAGGAAGATTGATTTTGCTTGAACCATGGCTTCAACTCATAGAGATAGTAGGACTAGTAGGTCCTACTAACTCTATGCTTCAACTACATAACTTTTCATCTGTTGAAATGGTCTCGTTTAAAACTTTCAACACTTTCGTCCTAAAAGGAGGCTTGCGAGGTCTGGGCACTGTCATAATGCCTCATGTTCATCCACACTCGATCTCTTCGATTTAAGCAAATTCAGGTTGGTTATATTATTTTTGTATCGATCAAATAAAATGATAAATTATACCAATTGATTTGCAAATGTAATTTAGTTCAGGCAAAATCAACTTCCCTGACTGTTTTTTCTCTTCTTTAGGCATTATAAAAATGGCCCAGTCAGTTCAAGTTTTTGGAAGAAAGGTATGTCTTACATTGGTTGGAACATAACCCAGTGTCTCTGGGCAACGGTAGTAATTGCTTTGAGAGAATTGGCGAACCCCTTAAATATTACTAATTTTGGTAATCCGTGTATATTGATGGTTGTTCTGCAGATTATCGACCGTTCTTACTCGTGTGCTATCCTAAACTATACGTAAACCGAATGAAGTTCTTGGACAGTTATGGCCGATTGGGATAGAGAGAGTGACACAACTTGAATATATAGTTGCATGGTAATAATTTTAATCTGAGATAGATTCAGTTTTGCCTTTAGGCCATAGATTTTGATATTAGGCGGAAGGTATAATAATATATGGCATTTTGGTTCAAAATAGATTAAACTGGTTGCGTTCTTGCAACCTAAGGTTATCGTGTATATTGCTTTTCTATTCCATTGTTTATGTAAGTTCCAGTAGATAGGCTTCAGATCATAAGGATACTACATCCCTATCCTCGGCTCTGGTCATGCTATAGAGAAACATCTTATCGACTAAGGTTTAGAAGATTTTCTTATTTTCAGCTGTTCGAATTAGACCTTGATATTTAAGATTCAAAACTGCCTTAAGTAGATCTATCTGTCTGTCTATCTATCTATCCATCCATCCATCCCTCCCATCCATCCATCCCTCCCTCCCATCCATCCATCCCTCCCATCCCATCCCATCCATCCCATCCATCCCATCTATCTATCTATCTATCTATCTATCTATCTATATCTATCTATATCTATATCTATCTATATCTATACACTGATGAAGACTAAAGCTGAAACACAGAAAAGATTGGTGAATTTTCCCTTACCCACTGCTGGGTTAGGTCTCGTGATACTACAGTCTTTGAAAGGCCTTCATCAAACCTTTGTACTGTGATGGCATGGAGGTTTGATTGTTGGCATTGAGGGTTGCGTTTGAGCCCTGTCAGCCTAGTTAGTCACCCCATGTTTGGCTGGTCTGAATCCTTAATGAGGCCTGACCTTCAAAAGTAGATCCATTTTTGATTACCGTTCTAACAGGAATGGAATGGGGCATTTGTCAGCTTCTTTTTCATTGTTCAATGTGCAAACTTGTACATCACTTCTACTTCAGATTAACTTTGCCTCTAACATTACTTCTACTTGCTAATTTATTACATGCCAGAGGTTAGTCTTCACTGCTTAACTTGCTTTGCAACAAAAAAATACAAATGTACACAGTTATTGCTGCTGATTCTTATTCCACAGGCATCTCTTCTGAGCCACAACATGGCCTCTACTAACATGAGTCTGATCTTGGAGCACCTGATTAACCTCACCTCTAACATTTCTTTTACTTGCTAACTTATTACCTGTCACTCTTTTGTGATCTAAAAATTTGTTCTTTGGCAATCTTCAGTTATTGGTATTAACAGTTAGTGTTACATTTTACTTTTCTGGATTTTACAGAAAACTGCAACAGCAGTTGCATACTGCAAGAGAGGAAAAGGTCTCATTAAAGTCAATGGCAGTCCAATCGAACTCATTCAACCTGAAACATTACGAATGAAGGTAAAGTTTGTTAGTTGAAGTCTTATGCATGTTGTAATCAACACTGGTCTAGTCAGTTCCCTTTCAATACAGCTATTGTAGTAATGCTCTACTCCTGAGCAACATATATCATAAAATTGATTTTTGTGATATATATCATAAAATTGAACAAACTGTAAATAAACGTAAATAAACAAGGGAAAGGAATTGGCCATAATGCAACAGATATTTCTTTGTGTTGATAAAAGCGCCTACATAGAGACACTAAACAAGGCAAGACCCATTTCTTACACAATGACATAAGGTACATGAACAGGATCAACAAGACTGTCATACTTATGGAATATGGTGCTTACTAATACTGTTTTACATTGCAAAAGTGCACATTTAAGATCACCTGTTAAAAACTTGGATATTTCGCTTTTTTCAACTATTCCGTAGTGACTTCTTTTAACAGTGTCACTTAGGAATAGCGGTTTTTGTAATCAAATTGTAAATTGTGCATACCTGGCAAATATACTTTCACTTTGCATAAAGTGAGGTAGTTATTACTTTACAGCCTTATTGTCAAATATCTACCAACGAGTGTTCTATAACAGCAAAAAACTGCGGTTCCTTGACCCACGTGCCTCAAAATGACAACTGGAAACAGAAAAATTGATTGTACAAAAGATACAATGAATACTAAGAAACTAGGATTTTATTGCTGTAGTGTGTTTTTGACTTTTAATATCCTAAGATTTTATATGTAGATTCTATTGTTCCAACGTCTTTGCTATAACGAGATAAACATGAACAGTTTTATTCTTTGTTGTTGCTGTTGCCTTTTGTGACCACTCCATATTACTATTACAGAACTACTACTTGAGCAGAGCGTTTTTTCTACCAATCCACCATAGTACATAATCTGCATCTCCAATCAAACGTGAAGAACGTAAAGAGGACACTGAGCATTCTAAATTTTTTTCTGGTTTTTTTGAAAAGGTGCTGGAGCCTGTCCTCATTCTTGGTAAGGAAAGGTTTGCTGGTGTGGATATTCGAGTACGGGTAAAGGGAGGTGGTAACATTTCCAGATTGTATGGTAAGTGGTTATTCAAATATTATTAGAATAAACAAATATTAACACACAGCAGTACAAATGAATTTATCTGTGCCATCTTAAGTAGGCAAAGACACAAGGTCATCTGGTCCCCACTCTGGATGGCACTTACAATTTTACTAATTAATCAAACAACAAATATAAAAATAAAAAATGATATGATAAAAAACAAAGAGTAAGCAAAAAGGTAGCTTGGTAACATATCAGTCAATGAAGAAAAGTAAATGCAACTAAATGTGATATATAACCTTCAATTGCAGGTTTATATTATGGTTATTTGGTACCATGCTATGCTGCCTAAACTAGTACAGATAGGGGAGGGACGGTTGCATTTAGGCATTCGATAAAAACGTCTTGTTGCTATGGTATATAAACTAGTTGCTTTTTGAATTAATCTGTTTGCAATTTCATCAAATCTTGGATTGCCATAGAGAAGCAGTTTACATATAGATTCAGAACTAAAAGTGTCAAGCTTAAGTTTAGGAATTTCTGAAAGCTGGTGAAAGAGGTCATTACGCATTTGTTGAAACAACTTGATTAGTACTGATAAGCATTACTAATGCTAATTTATTATTAGTATTCTTTTCCAAAAGCACTTCTTAGATGGAAATCACAGAATAGAAATTTAGAAATTGTCAATGGAGATTATACATCCTCTTTTATAAGAGATCGTTTTAATCGTTATTGCTGTGGTCTCATAATTTATTAGCATCTCAGTACTATTTTTCTACACAGTCCTGTATTAGCAGGCCTTACTGGGAATGGCATGTGATCACTCTAGGACATCTTGGTGCACACCTTCCTTTCCCTAGAAGTGCAATTTATCACACACCTTGATCTGGCATTAGCAAGCTTTTTTTACTGCGGCAGGCTATGATTTACCAGAAACCTTTCTAACATCCATCATTTGTCTTTTGATAATCACCAATTTCATCTTGTTGCATGTTTTCAGTTGTTTACAATTCATGTCTTCAATTGAGCTCGTTATTGTTAAATAATTGTAACTGGCAGATTGGTCAATTTCTATGTGATTGTACCAGATTTTCCACTGCACACCATTGCACGCCTGAAATTCTGAAGGAGTGTGATTTACCACACGCCTTCAAAATTTTTCCCTGTAAGGCCTGATTAGGGTTCAGATTTTACGCTTTGATAGGTTAGCTGTCCTTCATCCCTGTCACACTATTACTCAGCCACTGTTAATGTTGAATGCTTGAAACAGTTGAAAGTTGTATCATATTAGCCTTTGTTTATGATGTAATAACTGTTATGAAATATGCTAATGACAATCTTTGCTATTAATTCGTTAAACTTAGTAGTGCGGCTACCAGAATCATTTCAAATATGAGTGGAAGAAGCAAAAAATTTGCTACCAATTAAACACTTAATCATTGAAAATCAAGCTGCATAAAATTGTGATGACTTGCATTTACACTGGTGGCTTCAAAAGTGGTTTGAGAGGCTTCAGGTCCTACTTTCCTGCAAGTTTTAATTTATTACTAGTAAGAAATTGTTATCAGCATAATTTTAAACATTGATAACATCTGATAGTTAAGTCATGCTAGCAGAAATGAATCATAGTCTCACTTGCGACAGTAGTAATAAAATCATAGTATAATTGTGAGACATTTGAGTATGTTATGTTTTTTAATAATGCTGTCACCTCTAGCCTTCCTACTTCAATTTTCTTGGCATGGCCCCTGATTTACCCTTTTCATGAAATCTACATATACCCAAAACCCTTGCAATAATGATTAAGGTTTTCCATGAGAGAGGAGCATTAGTGTATAAAGAAGTCACAGTTTTGGTCTTGGCAATAACATAGAAATGAAAAATCCAGAGTATTGTTGTGAACTGTATGAGACCTGTGCATTCTAGGCAGGTTGCACTTCCTGTGCCATTTGAGGCCAGCTATGTCAGTACTCTGGCATACATAGTCTGCGAACAAATTAGCACGTTCACATTCATAAGCCTTGGGCTGCTATTTCGTTCATCTGTCTTCATCTTGTGTGATTTTTGGTTTTCAGTTCCGATTGTTTTTTCTTCCTACGCAATTATTTGTAATTTTTTTGTATACAAACTGTTCTTTTTGCAGCCATCAGACAAGCCATTTCCAAAGCCTTGGTTGCATTTTATCAGAAATGTAAGTTTTAATGTTTGTTGGGATAATATATCACTCTTTATTATTTGTTTTACTATTCGGTATCTTGATTAATATGGTGTGAATAGTTTTACATGTCATGTTTTGTACTAGATATATCGGTTCTGTGGTGCAATTCTGCATTCATTAGCTGCGCTGTAATACCTTGGGAGCTCTGAGCATCCTCGCTTCTAAAATTACAAGGACAATGCAATGTAAAAGAATGACAACATTTTTTTATTGTCTGAGCACATTAAAAATGGGAATGTGCAAAGCAGCATCTTGATCAATCCTGCTGCCATATTCTGAAGAAACAAATAACAACAGAGATAAACAAATTACAGAGATAAACAAATAACAACAGAGATAAACAAATAACAATAGAGATAGACAAATAACAACAGAGATGGTAACAGTTTAACTCAAGAGGGTACATAAAGCTGCCTAAGACCTACAGGCACTTTACCGAGTCGTGTCGTGTTCCTGGTAACTTTGCTGTTAGCATAGATGACCATTGGTGTCAAAGTTAGCCAAGTAGAAGTACAAATGGGACGTCTTGCTGATTCAGTGAGGGATTGAAATCAGGTTTTATTTTGTTTTTAGTGTACCCAAGCTGTGCTTGTGTTTAAAAGTAGCCAGTATCCCATGTTTTCATATGATTCCATATGACTCTTTGTGTTCCAGCACAAAATTTAACTGACTAGGTGAGTGAATCCTCTGAAGAAACAATGGACTCTTCCGTGTCCATATTTAGTACTTCCCAGCATTCTATAGGCCCATCACTTGGTGCTTTGCCTATGTCTGATAGTTGAGCACATTCTTGAAGTAGTCATCATTTGTAGCACAAAACACAAGTATAAATGTTTTTGTAAGTCAATGTTCGACTTGCATTGCTTGTTTTCAGTAACAGTGGTCAATGTATATCATGTATGGTCTGCTAGTCTGCTAGTGTCATGCAACCACATAAAGTCCAAATTCAAGCTCAATACATCACAACCTTTTTAAGGGCCATTGATACTTATGGTGCTGTGTCTTGCTTGCTCTATGCCACCACGTCACGTCAACGTTTTCAATCTATTCAACCTGTGGCTTCCCTTTTTTTCTGTTCTCGACGTAACCTATTGTTGCTACCCGAGCTACATTCATTGCCAAGCATTTGAATTACTCCTCTGTTTAAATCATTCCACCTGTTCTTTTAACATATTCATTTGTCATCCTTTTTCTTCAGCTCACTTGCAGTAATCTTGTTCTTTGGTCATAATTTAGAAACCTCCATTGACCATATAGCAAAACGTATCTGATGCTGATGTCTCTTTTGCCACAAACATTAGCAAAGTATTTGGGAAGTGCCACCTGTGTTGAGCTGTGATTGTCCAATTGGTTAGACAGCATAGAGTCATTAACTGGTCATTAACCAAACAGTTTGACACTTTGACCACTAACAAGTTCTTATTGTTGGTCCAGCCTTGATGTTTATCATTTGTATTCAAATAGCTCATTAGTTTGGAAACTACACTGTAAACTTTAATAGAAAATTATTTTCTAGCTCAACAGTGGCAGTTGGCAGGTTAATCAGTACAAGATACATTGTTGTCATCAGAATTCAATTGAAGCGATTTATTTTCAAATTTACAACATAGCATTTAAGGACCTGACTATTGAGTGTAGATTTTAGTCTTTCGTATTTCCAAAATCATGTATGTATCCAGATCTTCTGTGCTGGCATCTTAGACACTTTTCATGTTTGAGGTGGCACTCACCTTGGTACGACTAAGCATCATCTTGCCTTTGTTTCCTTCCAACTCTTAATTGGGATTGCTGTTCAGTTAAAACCTTTACTTTTCAGGTCCTTGTGTGGCTGTAAGCACTTTGGTTTTCCACCAGTATCCAGTAAAGACTTCATCCTTTTTACATATTAAGGAAATCAGTGACATTGGCTGACTTCAGTTTTATCCTCTGTGGCGCATTTCATTTCCGACCCTTCATGCCACAATACGTTTGGGTAGCATTAGTGTGCTGTTGAACGATTCGAGCAGTGCACTTGTACATCCTTGCTAGTGCACTTCTGCATTCTTGCCAGTGCAGTTCTACTTCCTTACTAGTGCACTTCTACATCCTTGCAAGTGCACTTCTACATTCTTGCCAGTGCACTTCTACATTCTTGCCAGTGCACTTCTACATCCTTGCTAGTGCATTTCTGCATTCTTGCCAGTGCACTTCTGCATTCTTGCCAGTGCACTTCTACTTCCTTACTAGTGCACTTCTACATTCTTGCCAGTGCACTTCTACTTCCTTACTAGTGCACTTCTACATCCTTACTAGTGCACTTCTACATCCTTGCAAGTGCACTTCTACATCCTTGCAAGGGCCTTCTACATCCTTACAGGTGCACTTCTACTTCCTTACCAGTGTACTTCTACATCCTTGCAAGTGGACTTCTACATCCTTACAAGTGTACTTCTACATCCTTGCAAGTGCACTTCTATTTCCTTACTAGTGCACTTCTACATCCTTACAAGTGTACTTCTACATCCTTGCAGGTGCACTTCTTCATCCTTGCAGGTGCACTTCTTCATTTTGCCAGTGGAGTTATTCACAACAAGTAGACCAAATGTGACAACGGTAACTGAATTACTCAATATCCATATTGTAGCGTGATTTATGCCTCTATTGTGTCTGAGTGGGTGCTGTTTTCTATTTGTCTTTTAGTTGTGGATGAAGCATCCAAAAAAGAAATTAAGGATCTTCTCATCCAATATGATCGTACATTGCTTGTTGCAGACCCGAGACGCTGCGAGGCCAAGAAATTCGGTGGACCTGGCGCAAGGGCACGCTACCAGAAGTCTTACCGTTAATGCTGTGTTATGTATAGCAGTAATTATTAAAGAACCTGTGAACTGAATGAGATTTGTTGTTTTTAATTCCCATATTCAGTGCTTTCTCCATCTGGGTGTATTGATGTTATGTACAAAGCACCGGGACAGTGGTTTGTGACAGGCAAACTGAGCGCTAATTAATAGGGTTTACACATTTACAATGTCCTGGAGAGGGAGACTCTGGTGGGTTTCGGATTTTTGGGAACATAGTTTATGAGTTGGAGGGTTTCAGGAAACTATTTTTTCATATTGATTGGCCATTTTTATGATCCTTGTTTTCACCGATCTGCTGTGTCCTGATTCAGGCAAACCTTTCCCGCGACTACAGCTTTTTCGTGATCAATACAAAGTTGAAAACCACATATTGACGTTAATGGACGCCATCACGTCGAGGAATTCTTTTTGTTAGTTTACACCTCCTTCATTCTTTTGCATTTAATTGCTTTGTAATCATAACCACACTGAAACAAGGATCACTCCACGTTATCGTGTTTTCATACTTAGTGAGTGTTCTGCTGTTTCCTGTCAGTTTCCCCAAATTCCTACTTCCTTCGCATCGTTTGACTTACCCATTTACTACTATTCATAGCTTTTCAACTCGTTTTCAGCACACTTCTCTAATAAGTCAGTTCATAGGCTTCAAAGTTCCCTGCCTGCTTTCCTGCAGTCAATTGTTACAACGGCAACCTCGATGGCTGGCTAGAGGAACAGTTTCAATGTTTGGGTTGATTGAATTCAAGAATGACACTCTTGTTCTCTTAATAACACCCTGCTCTATCTACTTATTCTTGTCTCTACCTCGGAGATCAATCTCTTTTTTAATTTGAGCTACAACTAAGAGCTCTTCGTGAAGACAAATTTTGTATTAACGTCGTCATTGTGGGTTATAAAAGCGGTCCTTATACGGTTATCGAAACTTGAAAACCAACATGATACAGTGCATAACACGACGATTTCGAATCGACGACAACACTACATGCCATTCATGAGAGAAGATACATACCATTGATGAGAGAAGATACATACCATTGATAGAGAAGATACAAACCATTGATGAGAGTAGATACATACCATTGATTAGAGAAGGTACATACCATTCATGAGAGAAGATGCATATCATTGATGAGAGAAGATACATATCATTGATGAGAGAAGATACATACCATTGATGAGAGAAGATACATACCATTGATTAGAGATGATACATCCCATTGATTAGAGAAGATACATACCATTGACGAGAGAAGGTACACAACATTGATGAGAGAAGGTACATACCATTGATTAGAGAAGATACATATCATTGATGAGACAAGATACATACCATTCATGAGAGAAGATACATATCATTCATGAGAGAAGATACATATCATTGATGAGAGAAGATACATACCATTCATGAGAGAAGATACATATCATTGATGAGAGAAGATACGTACCATTGATGAGAGAAGATACATACCATTGATGAGAGAAGATACATGCCATTGATTAGAGAAGATACATTTCACTAATGAGAGGAGATACATTTCACTAATGAGAGGAGATACATACCATTGATGAGAGAAAGTACACACCATTGATGAGAGGAGATACTATACCATTGATGAGAGAAGGTACATACCATTGATGAGAGAAGATACATACCATTGATGAGAGAAGATACATACCATTGATGAGAGAAGATACATACCATTCATGAGAGAAGATACATATCATCGATGAGAGAAGATACATACCATTCATGAGAGAAGATACATATCATTGATGAGAGAAGATACATACCATTGATGAGAGAAGATACATACCATTGATGAGAGAACATACATACTATTGATGAGAGAAGATACATTTCACTAATGAGAGGAGATACATACCATTGATGAGAGAAAGTACACACCATTGATGAGAGGAGATACTATACCATTGATGAGAGAAGGTACATACCATTGATGAGAGAAGATACATACCATTGATTAGAGAAGATACATACCATTGATGAGAAGATACATACCATTGATGAGAGAAGGTACATACCATTGATTAGAGAAGACACATACCATTGATGAGACAAGGTACATACCATTGATGAGAAAAGATACATACCATTGATGAGAGAAGATACATACCCTTGATGAGAAAAGATACATACCATTGATGAGGGAAGATACATACCATTGATGAGAAAAGATACATACCATTGATGAGAGAAGGTACATACCATTGATGAGAGAAGATACATACCATTGATTAGAGAAGATACATACCATTGATGAGAGGAGATACATTTCACTGATGAGAGGAGATACATACCATTGATGAGAGAAGATACATACCATTGATGAGAGAGGAGACATACCATTGATGAGAGAAGATACATACTATTGTTGAGAGAAGGTAAGGGAGAGACGACTCTCAAAAAGAGCTCACTTCCTTTTTCCTCAACCCAGTCATGACAATCTTCTGCTATAGTTGACGTGTATGCTGTTACTGCATCAAAAGACACTCTTATCAGAGCTTCAAGTATAGAGTAAGTATATTTATATATAGAGTAAGTCGAGAGGGTTAAAAACAGAAATTAAAGTTAATTTGGTAACTTAATTGTATGTCTGCATATTGGTTATGATTAAACATTTAATCGAGTTCTATATACAAGAAATCATTTTCAAATTTGTTGTAGAATTGTTAAGTCAAATTGACCATTTAATATTGACTACCAAAATCAAGGTCATTGCGAAGTAGCACTGCGCACTTGCTTTGCTATCCATGGAAATCGGAGTTATACAATGAATAGGCAATTTTCTTTGCAGCTTTGACGTAGACTATTCTATAATACGAGTGCATACGGCGACAAATGAATACCATATAAGCGCAATACACATTTCGCCTGTAAGCGTATACACCAATAAACAGACACCAATAGCGAGAGTCCATGACGAATAGCCATTCAGCATTTACCTATTGAGCTTAATAGTTCAGTAGGAAGTGCGTGAGATTTGCAGCTATGAGACCCAGATTCACTGCTCCGTTTGTCACAATCATAACGTTACTTCTGTTTCGTTGTCGAATAGCCATTAATTTTGGAGCTGTCGCATAGTTCTGGTCATCAGCTCACTTATATCTTGCAGAGGAGACTAGTACGCAAATGCTAACTTTGAATGGCAAAAAACCCAACTCTATAAATATCGCTTTTCAGCCAATAATTAGTCTCTCAACCTGGTCAAACATTTTTCCTACAGGGTGACTAACTGTATTAAAATGTATTAAACTCGTTCAAATTCGTGAATGGAGTCCTTCTAAACCAGTGAACTGACACAGTTAACAAACCATGACATCATAAATTCGCCCACTTGAAACAAGATATCGGAAAGGTAATAGAGCATTGTCCTAAACCTCCTTTTGTAGACCCCGATGAAAAGATTGTGGGTTCGGTCCCAACTCGAGGTTAACTTCTGCAACTTCCCGGTTCTACAAAATTCATATATGCACCTTTCATAGGCCATGATATAGTGTCATTCCTGACGCTAGGAAGGATGTACAAGCAAGGATGCTTATGATATTTATGAAATACGGCCTTAAAAGCGTGGAAAGGCGACAGCAATGAGATTTGAACACACGACCCTCCAAGGGATTATGCCGACAAGATGCTAAACCCATGCTAATTCCACACTGTGCGCATGTAGTGTAATTAGTGTGTTTACAACATAGATCTCAACAACAATATATACAAGCATTTTTTCCCAAGGCTATTGCATGTGCATTGCAGCTAATATGTATATAATGATATAAGTTATAAATATTAAGCAAACACTTGACATTTGATACGAGAACGCATCCTGTTGCGTCAAAAATGTTCTGCGTTATATACTCTTACTAGTAACATTGCCGTTGACGTAACTCAAAAACTCGATATGTCTATGTGATTAAAATACCAAAAAGTATAAGCAAGCGATACAAATTAGTAAACAACAAACTGCCAATTATTATGAATGCTAGTATAGGTTACTATAGGCTACCATATAAACTATTTACATTTGTTTACAAGTACCACAAATAATTCCAAGTGCTAGTTTCTGTTCCTCTTTTTAGTCCTCATCTGACAGGCTTTGACCTGCCTCCAAAATAATACTTTGGCAAATTTATATAGTTTAATATCAGCCGTATTGGCAGCTCGAATTCTCTTTAGCGTCTCCTGAGAAACTATATTATAATAATACTTATGCACGTTTGCTTTCATCATACGAAATCCCGACAAGTCCCTAGGGAAATATTTAGGCAGCCTCAATCTGAGAATTTTAAGGTAAATATTCATGTACTCGAGGACACCAATAGCTGCGTAGTAATGCTCCATGTTATACATAGCTTGGGTAAGAGCTTGTGGTGAGCCAGTTTTACAGAATTCCGCTGTTCCGCAAAAAAACCTGGTCATGACGTTGTTTTGGCATCCCTTGTGGTTATTAGCGAAGCACTCTTCAATGGTCTCATTCCATTCGCCACTTTTCTTCATTTCTGTAATGCGTGCTTTTGGCCTGTTGTCTGATCGCATGTAAAAGTAATGTGACAGAAATCTGCGGACCGGTTCACGTACTTGATTAATGTAAGTGTAAACATTGGAAATGTTAAGATCTTTGCGAAAGTAAAAATGAGCAGTGTATGATTTTCTGGATGATTTTCGTCTTGCTATGCTTTCAATCACATGAGGGTATGGGGCCGATTCTCCAGTGTCGTACCAGTCTTCAGTTTCACCTAAACGGAAAACGTGGATCAAAAACTAATTACATTTGTATTTTCAGAATAGTTTGAACAGAAAATTCATGACGTGGTACAAAGAGCACAGAATCACACTGAAATGAAAGGAATGTAATGATTAACACACACTTAAGCAAGAAAAAAACGTGTTAAAAACCTATTAAGATAATACCTACAAGGAGAAAAAGTGGCAAGAGTTAGCATAGCACGAGAAGCACGCGATTCCTTTGCAGCAGGAGCAACTGTTGTCAAAGTAGGAGAAGAATGCGATGCCATTGCAGGAGGAGCAACTGTTGTCAAAGCAGGAGAAGAATGCGTTGCCATTGCAGGAGGAACAAGAGCTGTCAAAGCAGGAGAAGAATGCGATGCCATTGCAGGAGGAACAAGAGCTGTCAA